>JXCR01138362.1:290846-369700 GCA_002079205.1 Phalaenopsis hybrid cultivar | reverse complement strand
ACTTCAGTTATCTAAGATGTAATTAACTATAGGGGCTTACCCCTATAGGAAGCTTTTCCCGAACCCAGCATAATATAAACCCTATTTAATTCCTTATATTAAATAGGGGAATTTGTCGGCCAACATTTTGGTTTCACAGACCAATGTCATAACTTTCTTTAGTTTATTTGATCAAGCCTCACCCTCAACTCTTGTGTTCATCCTTCAAGATTGATACAGGATTTGAGGTAAAGCGCTCTTTCATCTAAACTATGAAAATTATGGGGTCAGTTTGACTTAATCTTTTTCAAAACTAAAATTTTTTAACGTCCTTCCAAATTTTCAATTCTGATGACCGACAGCTTCTTACGGGCAAACCCCACACCAAAAATAGTGCCGACACTGGGCTTTAGCAGCTTTCTGAATCCTCATGTTGCAATTTCTTTTCTAAGTTCAAGTTAGCGGAGCAGTCTTTGAACTTGATCCGATTTCAAACATTGAAGGTGGAGCAGCTAATCCATCAGTTCGATCCACAGCAATCATTATTACTTTTCCCTTGGTAGAGGGAACAGTAGGTTTGGAAGGCGCTGTTGTGGCAGTAGCATTCTTAGCCATCTTGCAAGAAGGGAAGTCCTGAATACAGTTCAGGTTGAACTCAGCAGATAGCTCCTGAATTTCTGGAGCGGTGACTTTCACCATGACGAACGACGCCTTTTAAAGGATGAGCTCAAGTTCTTCAAATCTAGCTCCAAAGTTAATGGTGGGAACATCATTGCAGGCTTTGTGGCTTGTTGGCAAGTTGCAGGAAAAAGTCAGCATTGGGAAGGCCATTGCAGTATCTCTAAAAGAAGAAAGCTCTGGGGTTAGCTATATGACCAAAACCTTGTAATCTTAATGCAAGCACTAAAAATTAACAGAGGTTAATCTGTAGACTGGGTAAGTTTTAGTTTGAGGAGATTTTAAAAATTTTAATAAAAAGGTGATTTGAAAGTAGAAAAAAAATTTAATTTGTAAAAAAGAAAATTTGAAGCACACGCAACACTACATAACTTTAATTTAATTTGCACAATAGCGAATCAAACTTGAAAAGGAGGTGTGAAGTGTAATTGTACAAAGTCAGCACCTGGAGGGGTAGAAAGATAATCCTACAAAGTCAGGGGTTCGAGGATTTTCTTTTCTGAATCTGAGACAACCAATCTAGCAGAGGCAGGCCCTATGCTACCCCCCATGTTATCGATCCTCGTGATAGCATTCTTCCTTTTCTTTGATATAGATGACGACGGCTTTGGCGATGAAAGCTTCAACTCGATTCTGGCGGGTTGATGACTCTTAGTGGTAGTTTCCTTTAAAGCATTCTGAATTTGATTTAACATCTTCATGGATGATTTGCTTCAAACTGTATCCCATCCATCTTTTCCGGCATGCGTGGAAGATTGCTTTGATGAATTTTGTATTTTATTTAGGACCCTCTTAAGCTTATTCCAAGTTGTATTCCATCCATCTTCTCCAATGTATAGATCAATCAGAGAGACTGGCTCTGCCAAAATCATATTTATGGAACCTTTTTCAGGTTCTTTTAAATACTCTTTTGAGATTATTATATTTTCTTCTTTGAGATTTTTCTTGAGCCAATCCTTAAAAATGAAACATTCTTCTATATGTCCTAGTAATCTGTGATATAGGCTATAATTCAGTTGATCCTTCTTATCGACCTCTTCGGGTTTCTTTGGGTCTAGTAATTTGAACTCGGGCTTCTTCATCAGACTTCTGAATATTTTAGATACAAATTTATCTTTGAAAGAGTACATAATTTTTTGTCATTCTACCAGAGATATTCTTATATTCTGAGATGATCCTCCCTGAGGTGGTCACTGGTTAGACTGGCTATTCTGTTTTGGAGCCTGCTGTGATGAAGATTAATGAGGAGTTTCTGCATATATCTTTATCGGTTGTTTTCCTTTATCAATAGTTGCGACTGTTCTAGATTTCTTTTTAAACACTCTGGTTGTTTTGGATTTTTCATGAAAATCAGTAAGTTTGATTTGTTCCTGTAGACTGCTAGTCTTGCTGAGTAGCTTCTCAAAGGATTTGATGGTGAGTCCCTTGAGCATTGCTACGGGTCCATGAATGCTTTTAAGTAGGATCTCAATCACATGATGTTCCTGTAGCTGAGGTTAGCAATTCCTGCTAAGGTTTCTCCACCTCAAAATGTAATCCACTAAATTCTCTTTGGGCTTTTGTTTCTCCATCATGAGTTCTGCTATGGAAACATGATATTGCGCTCCAGTGAATCTCTTTATAAATAATTGCTCCAACTCGGTGAACTTCCTAACTGATCCATTGAGCAAATCAACATACAAATCGAAAACAACACCTGACAGGCTATTGATGAACTATTGACAGAGTAAAGCTTCATTATTTCTTGTATTGCCACAACTGGCTCGGAAATAAGCTATATGTTGTTTAGGATTTCCAGTTCCATCAAATATGTTAAATTTAGGGGCAACAAAACTCTTGGGGAACGAATACAACATCGAACTCTTCTAGGTAAGGTCTACCTTTTAGAATCAATGCACCACCCTTAGATTGGGTTAAGGCATCGTGAACTTGCTCGACCATCTGTTTAAATCCTTCTCTGGCATGGCACTTGAGGAAGAATCTTTCTTTGGTTGCTCATCCCTGTTTGCTATGGAAACTTCTCTTCTTTCATTTGTAAATTGTATGATTTCTGGTTGGTTAATCTCTGGAGATGGTAGTTGCGGCACTTGAGATTGCTCTTAAACTGTGGCCATAGCAGTCATGGTGGTGGTCATCTCTTCTATCCTTTTCTCCAATAGGCTGACTTACACATCCCTTAGGAGGATAGCTTTGCGCAGCTCATCTACGGTGTTATCTTCAGTAGAAGGTTGAACGTCACACGCAGATGCAGTGGACTTGGTCTCAATAACATGGAAATTCATGAAATCTTCTTCGAGGTAGTCGTTATAGTCGAAATTGTCATCATCATCATCATCAATGGAAACTCCATGTTCCCGAGCCAACTCATAAATCTTGACATTGAGCTTTTCAATTTTTTCTTCAATTATTGATTCTTCAATCATCTTAAGATCTCGAGGACCCTACTGGACATCCTCTACTTGTTCTTCCATCTCACTGGCAATCGTTACGATGATGTCACATATTTCGGACCCTGGCTTCATCCCACGATCTTGCCCAGTGGGTTCACTGGACTGTATCGGTGCAGCAACCTTGGGTATCAATGCTTTCCTCTTTAACGATAATGTCTCAGGACGGAGTGTTCTAACATAAATGTTGGTATGTTGAGGAGAAATATGCTCCGTACATTGTAGACCCGATGCAATATCAGGTAACTTCTTTGTCTTTTCCTTTTTAGGAATATTTTTGTAATGTGTGGTTTGTAGGATTCTCAAACCCAGTCTTGACTTTTCTGGTCGACGGCTTGTGGTATTGGTAGCGGTGGAATCTGTAGTAACAGCGGCAGTGTCTACCATGTTTCAGAAGCGGAATCAGACGGGAATGCGAGCGGGTAGATTTTCATTTGATTTTTGTTTGGTGAACTTGATGTCCCTTAAAATTTCTTCCTTCATTTGAGGGGATATTACATGTCCCACTCGTTTGAGTAGCTCACGGACTGAACAACCCTCTCTGACAGCTAGTCTCTAAAATGCTGAGCTGACTCGAGTAATAGAGGTAAACTTTTTTTTCTCTCTATCCTGTCTATGAAGTGATGGTAACACAACAACAATCTTCTGGACACTCTCATGTTCGTCGGTGTCCACTAGAGGATGAAATCTACTTCCTCACAATAGTGGATATATTTTTGGTAGGTCAACTTCCTGTTGGTGAGGCTCTTCCTCGACGGGTGTTTTCTTAGGAGCCTGGGCTTTAGCAGCTTTCTGAATCCTCCTGTTGCGATTACTTTTCTAAGTTTGGGTTAGCAATGTAGTCTTTGAACTTGATCTGATTTCAAACAATGAAGGTGGAGCAGCTAATCCATCAGTTGGATCCACAACAATCATTATTACTTTTCCCTTAGTAGCGAGAACAGTAAGTTTGGCAGGCGCTGTTGTGGCAGTAGCAGTCTTAGCCTTCTTGCAAGGAGGGAAGTCCCGAAGAGAGTTTAGGTTGAACTCAGCAGACGGCTCCTGCATTTTTGGTCACCGCTCCAAGGATGAGCTCAAGGTCCTCAAATCTGGCTCCAAACTTAATGGTGGAACAGTGTTGCAGGCTTCGTGGCTTGTTGGCATGTTGCAGGAAATAGTCAGCGTTGGGTAGGCCACTACAGCAGCTCTAAAAGAAGAAAGTTCTGAGGTTAGCTATATGGCCAAAACCTTGTAATCTTAGTGCAAGCACTAAAAATTAACAGAGGTTAATCTGTAGACCGAGTAAATTTTAGGTTGTGGAGATTTTAAAAATTTTAATAAAAAGGTGATTTGAAAGTTGAAAAAAATTTAAGTTGTAAAAAAGAAAATTTGAAGCACGAGCAACACTACATAACTTTGATTTAATTTGCACAATAGGAAATCAAACTTGAAAAGGAGATGTGAAGTATTTAGAACCCGATGCGGGACCTATTTAGTAACACATAATGCTCATGTGGAATTTAGTCCACCAACACACATATTGGGGACCAACCTCACAAAAAGATTTAAAGAGTCCTTCATGGCCTCCTGAACCCCTCTGTTCAAAAGTGATTGAATAGGTAGTCCAGTAGTCCTTATTTAAATGGAGAGAAACACTTGTCCCCAGTGGAGTCGCCAGAAGCTGTCAGCCCTATTTTGGTTGAAGTTGCCCGTAAGAAGCTGTTGGTAATAGTAATGAAAATCCCGTCACCCGCTTCAGAAGGACATTTTAATGTTTAGAAAAATATGAAATCAACTGGTCCCCTTATTTTTAATAGTTTAAATGAAAGAGCGTTGTACCTCAAATCGTGTGTCTATCCCGAAGGATAAACACAAGACTTGAGGATGAGACTCGATCAAATAAACTAAGGAATACATAACATCCGTTTGGTCTGAGAAACCATTTTATTTGCCGACAATTTCTCCTATTTAATATGAAGAATTAAATATGGTTTATATTAAGATTGGTTCAAAAAAAGCTTCCTATAAGGGTAAACTCCTATAGTTAATTACATCTTTAAATGACCGAAGTCATCTAAGAAAACTCTCGATAAAAATCAAGAAATATTATCTTCAAGAAAATCAAAAGAAAGGACTTTTCAATGAAATCAGACAAAGAGGTGTGAAAGGGATTGGCTCAAATTTGAAGCATTTTGTTTTGGAATCCAAAGGAGGAATTTCTAGGGGATGTCATAGATTCAGAGTAAACCTGGATGACTTCCCAGTCTATCCTAATGTTTGGCTTTAGTTTTGAGGAGAAATATTTAAATGTTTCATTGTGCCAATTTTATTAATTTAGGGCTTACATTTGGGTGGAACGATCACCTAAATAGTCTGGAAGATGTGAGGATTTATGTCATAACAAATGAAAACCTCAGAATTCTAAGACGAGTTAGGGCTTATATTATACAGCAGAGCTGTACAAAGACCTAAAGATGAGGTGAGGATTTATGTTGCATAAGCAAACAACCTCGAAATCCTATGGCTTAGTTGTTTAATTATAAGGAATGATGTTAGTTTAGCTGATGTAGACGTGTTTTGCTGTTGAAGATGGACGCACTGCCCACAATGCTAGCTCCAAGCTCCTTACTGTGATGAGTTTGAGTTTTCTAGGGTGTCAAGTTATGGTGTCAAATCAGGTGGCCCTATGGTTGTTGTTCTTTAAATTTTTATGGGGGACGTTAAAGTTGATTAAAGCGACACCGATTAGGATCCTACGGTTCCCTCATTCCGACACCACTATTTTCTATTAAGTTCACTTAGTTCAAATGAATTTACTAAACTCAACTTAATGAGTTCCATAATTTCATTTAGATCGTAGGAAGCCTCGTTAGCAACCGTAGGTTACCTCCTTTAAGGGATTCCCAATCATCTGATAGAGATGTCTTAGTTTAGTTACAATTGTAGTTTTGTGATGTTTATAATTAAATTTTGAGTTTATTTATATTTTGAATGTTGTGGCGGTGAANTGTGATTAAATTTTCAGTTGTTTTATATTTTGAATGTTGTGGCGGTGAATTTTATCTTGGTTGATTTTAACTTTAGTTTTGGTTTTGGTTTTGGTTTTGTGGCTATCATGATAGTTTTAGTTTTAATGCAAGGTGGCATCATTGTTTTGCATGCAAGTTTTCCAAGTATAAAAAGTACAAGAAAGATAGCATTGTGAACTTTAAAAAGCATACCTGGCGAGTCTTCTCGATCCAGCACTTGAAACTTAAAATGCATGTGAGGGTAGTTCATGTAGAGGCTGAAAAGTAAGGTTTTGGTATTTTTCCTAACTCTATGTCACATATTGGTGGGTCTTAAGAGTTTAATTAAGGATGATTTTGTTAAGAAAATCACATTAAGTTTAGTAGACCTCAGAGGCATCCAACAGGTTAGGAGAAAGAAGCAGGTCCATGCTTCCCTCTCACTTCCTGGTGAAAGGCCTCGAGCTCATTTAAACTTATTGTGTTACTTAATAATTCATCCTATGAACACCTTAATGCTCAATGAACATTGACGTCCTAATTATCCCAAAGGGTATGGTAATTATCATTTGTAATTAAATTTTGAAGATTATGTGAATGAAGTCCCTTAAAGGGGGAAAGCTAATGGTGTTGGAATACTTAGCCAAATTTTGATCCTAGTTGAGATTTTGGTGTTTTAAAAGTGTTAAATTTTAGCTATGTTGCTTTTCTAATCCTCATTTAATTAGTCTTGATTTAGCTTAGCTCACTACTCAGCCCTTAAGACCTAGGTGAGTGTCTTAATTAACTTTGAAAAAAGGTTAAGTTTTAGGTGATCATGATTCATTATTTGAATTTCATTTGAAAATCAAATAGGTGTATTAAATTAATTAATTGTTGACTTCAAAAGTCATACCCCTAAGTCTTTGGTTCATTTAAATTTAATGAACTTCCAAAATTTAGTAATTTTAGAAATTTATTGATTTATCCTTTTAATTAGGAAAGTGAGATTGGTTTCTACCAATTAATCCTCTTTTTAATTTCAATCATCCAAACAGGTTAACTAACACCAGAGGTTGTGTATTTCCCTCCTTGAACTAAGCCTATATGTTAATTAAAGCTAAATTCCAAAAATTACACTTTTTCCCCTAAGGCTCTAACACTTCATAATTTAGAAAATTCAATTCAAATGACTTTGAAATTTGTATCTTACCTTATTCATGGGTCAATTAAGACATTATAGGAGAAAATGTGATTTTTCAAAATTTAATTTAATTTATATAGTTATTTTCATGCAAAAATAGGGGTTTTCAAAGAAAATATTATAATTTGATCAGGGTGAAGCCTAATTACTTGAAATTTATACTAGATGTAGACTTAGACCAGAGAACCCAGTGGACCAAATTTTAGGTTTTTTTGAATTTTATTTGAATTATTATAATTATTTTTAAATTTATTTGGTATTTATTATTAAAATATTTTAAATATGGAAAATCAAGTTTTATATTTTTAAAAAATCTCCCTAATGTTAGAACCCCAAGAAGCAAAATTTTTTTTTATTTATTTAATGGAATTATTTTAGTGGAAATCCATTTTTAGCCTTTAAAAAATTATTTTAAGCTTCAAAATACAATTTCTTTTTTTAGAAAATTAGAAAAAAATACTCCAATTGTTTCTAAATGCATGGAAAATAATTTAGAACATTTCCATAAATTTTATTATTTTTGTGATTCTTATGAGTTTTTAATTATTTAATTATTTAAAATAGGCTTAAAAATGAAGTTTTTATTTTAAATACCATTTTATTTTTATAAAATTTCCCTGATCATAGATAACTTCAAAAATAAGTTTTCATAATTTTTGAGTTATATTTTGATCATTAAAAATCATTTTAGTTCCAAAATAGATATTGAACTTGGAAAATCAACTTAGGCCATCAAATGGACTCAAAATGCTTTGAAATTTTTATGGGGAGTTCCTTGGAGCTTAAAAAATAGTGGAGATAAAAAATTAAATCGTTTGGATGTTTGTGTTTGCTAAAATTAATTACCTTAGTGCTTTAGGATTTATGAAGACTAGGTTCATTTTAAATAACTTGACTCATGAGAAATTTTTCTTAGGGTTCTCTGGTTATAGTGAACGTACCAAAATTTTCTTAGATTTTTCTAAGCAACATGCAAATTATTATGATTAATTTATGTAAATAATAAACATAAGCTTGGAAAATATGGATCCATGTCTAGAGGTCTCCTCTAATTTTGGAAAAATTAGAGAATGTCCCTCATAGTAGAGGCTACAAAATATCAAAATTTTAAGCGATGCTAAAATGCTTATTTGCATGGAGAATCAAAAGACTCAAAATAGTGTTTAATTAATTAAAAATAAAATATGCATCAAATGGACTTCAAATTACTTCCACATTGTTCTCCTCTATTCACTAAGAACAAATGTATTTTGATTTTATTTTTGTGATTTTTCTATACCAAGATATGAATTTTTGAAGCTGAAGGTCATTTCTTGAATTAATTTTAATTCACAATTTGTCTATATAAATGTGTGGCCCCACATCATCCTAGGCAGCCCCGAAGCTCCACGCAGCGCACTCCCTTTCGATGTTGTCGTCCACTTCAGCGTTGACTCGACCCGCAATTTATGTCCCGAAGCTCTGTCCAGCTCCATCTTGACCGTCCATCTGATACATGCTTGATCGAACGACGCTCTGTCATCATCCCCGATAGCATAGCCCGAGAACCGTCCATCTTCCAAGCTTGATATCTCCCTCATTTCTCAACAAAATTAAGTGAATTTTTTTAAAATGCTTGTCTAGACTAGTGGAACATATCCATACGGTTAAGATGCCATGAAATCAACTCAAAGTAAATGGAGAATCTTATTAGGCTCGGGATGAGGAGGAGTTCAATACCTTTTCTCTAAGAAGGGAAGTTTCAATCAGAGATTCTTGGCATGTTCATTGGAGACCAAGGAGGCTAGGGATTGAGCCTCTTGTTGTGGTGTAAGGTCTAGGTATGAATTCGACCAAGTTTGATTTCAAGTGCTGATCAAAGTCTATGCTACAGGATCAGTGGAAGGGGGATTTAATGTGGCTTTGTCTTCTTTCAGTTTTGTGAAGGTGTAGGTACATGTAATTAAAGTTTGGTGGACTGTGGGAGTGTAGTGAGCTCTGTCCTTATTTTTAACAAAAATTTAAACTTAAAATAGGGCTTCCCTAGTGGGAATCAGTGGGGGAAGATGGTTAGATTGCATTAGGGAGGTCTCAAAGAAGCTCTGTGAATGATTTGGGAAGCTTTCTCTACGGAAATTTCAACACACCTTCCCATGGCCTTGGAGGTGAACTTTTTATAAAAAATAGCCAATGGGTGGCTCTGTGGGTTAATTTAGGGGTGCAAAGTGCTGCCTATGTGGAGGGCAGAGAAGCTCCAACATTTGATTTGGATGAGGTGGCCTCTATGTTTGATTTGGGTGAAGCTTAAGAGGTGGTGACACTCAGTTTTGGCTTCTCTGATGACCAGGCTAGCCGGCCATGGTAGGGGGAGGTGGCTAGGAGCTCAGAGAACTCGAGGAATATCTCACAGTATTTTGATGGGCTTGGGTTTAGTTTTGGTAAAAAGAATCTTAAGCTTAAGAAAGTATGGCATGAAATCCCTTGATTTAAGGTACCATTGGTCCATGGATCACTTAGCTTGGGTTAGGTGAGTTTTGGCTCAGTTTTAGGGTCCAACTAATGGTCGTGGAGTCATTAATTTGATGACTTTGGGATGGTTAGGCTACATTTTGCTCATTGGCTCAAGTAGGTGCAAATGACAAAAACTTGGGTTTGGGCTAGGTTAGCCTTTTCAATTGGTCTAAATAAATGTTGCATTCGATTTAATTAATTGTAAGGAACAATTTTGGTGAAAGATGAAAATGTTTTTGAGTTCAATTGGAGGGTCAATTTAAAGGATTTTGGAGTTATGGTCAATTTGGGCATGTTGGGCGAGACTTGGTTCTAGATTGGGTTAGCCTTGGGCCAAGTCCAAATTTATGGTTGAAAATGGTCAATATGAACAAGATGAAGTGTTTTCAACATAAATTAGGTCCCATATTTGGGGCTAAGGCATTCAATTTGATGAGATTAGGTCATGTGACAAAAATTGGGGCTTTGATCTAAATCAAAATTGGGCTCAAAGAATGGGAAAATTAGGGTTGTATTTGATTTATTTTGGTCACATTAATAGTGAATTTTAGTTTGGGATTGAAATTTGGGGAGATTTTGATCAAATTGATGGACATTTGAGTTGAATTTGGGGAATTTTTGGCCTTTAAAGGCAAATTTGGGGGTCCTGGTCAAAGATGGTCAAATTGGCCAAATTGGTTCATGTAGTAGTTGAGACAAATGACATTTGGGATTATTTAGAATATTTTGAGAATTTTTGAGATTTTTTAGAAATTATAAAATTTTGGGCCCATGAGGGGCATTTTGGTAATTTTCGGTAATTTGGGTGTTTTCAAAAGGGTTGAAATGATTTTTTGAGCAATTTTGAGTATTTTGGATAAATTTGGGAATTTTGGAAAAATTTAGGGTTTCAATGGGATTTAGGTAATTTGGAAGAGTTTAGAGGCAAAAGGTCGGGCTGAGTATTTTGGGTAAAATTGGGGAACTAACCACCAAAAGTAAGCCATAGACTAATCGAAACCCCATTTGGGTCTGCTATGTACTGGTCTTTATTAAATCCTAGCCTAGGTCTAGTAGGTTTAGAGGACCATCTACATGAGTTTCCCAAAAGCTCAAGAGACCAAAGTCAGAAAATTCTAGGTTTAGGGTAGTGAGTGAAATGAGTGCCTTATCTCTAGACCAACACCCAAGGTCAACCCTAAAGTGAAATAGCCCTATGAGAACTCTCCTTAAGCTCCCCCATAATGACCCCACCTACTAAGTGCTAGAGGTTAGGACTAGTTTGTGGAAATTCAAGTTGAGCAAAGAAGAGTTTAAATTTCTAATGGTGAGGTTGCCCATTTCTAGTTTTCTATGGAAAGTCAACAAGAAAGACCTATGGCTAGAACCTAGGCTACCAAAGAGGAAAAACTATACCTCAAAAAAAGGTGAGGTCAACAAATGGACCCCCAATAGGTGTGGTGTGCCGGACAAGCACACCGCGTGTATTGGCCTTGACCGACATGATCAACAAAACCAATATAAACTCCCAAGTCAACAGAAAATCTTAAAAATGTGTAGAGTTGTGTGTGCTATTTTTTTCACTGGGGAATTAGTAGGTAAGTATTTTGATTCAAATCAAGAGGTAAGAACTCTTGTTGGGGATTGGAGAGTGGGTTTTAATGTTGTCTGATTTCAAGTGTTTTTAGAGGATGGGAATCATCATGTAAGTGATGATCCCGAAGTGGGAGTGAGATATATGTATCAATTTCAGAAGAGAGTCAGAAGTTTGGGACTGACCCCAAAAAAAAAGATTAAGAACTTTGGTACTGATTCTAAAGAGAGGATTCAAAATTTAGGTAACATTTTCAAGAGAAAGAGTAGGCAATCATAGACCGACCTCGAAAGGTAGTGATTTAGAAGATAGTGACTGATTCTAAGATGAGAATTGATAGGAAAGGGTCAATCGCAAGAGAGAGCATCGGAAGGTGAGGTTCGACCTTGAAAGGGGTGAATTAGAAGGTAGTGGCTGATTCTAAGATCATAATTGCCATGTAAGGGTCAATCTCTAGAGAGAGCATCAGAAGGTAAAGACCGACCTCGAAAGGGGTGAATCAAAAGGTAGTGACTGATTTGAAATGAGAATTGACAGGTAAGGGTCAATCTCAAAAAGAGAGCGTTAGAAGGTAACGACTGACCTCGAAAGGGGTTAATTAGAAAGTAGTGACTGATTTGAAATAAGAATTGACAGGTAAGGGTAAATCTCAAGAGAGAGTGTCAGAAGGTAAGGACTGACCTCGAAAGAGGTGAATCAAAAGTTAGTTACTGATTCGAAATGAGAATCGATATGTAAGGGGAAATCTCAAAAAGAGAACGTCGGAAGGTAAGGACCGACCTTGAAAGGGGTGAATCAGAATGTAGTGACTGATTCAAAATGAGAATTGACAGGTAAGAGTCAATCTCAAAAAGAGAGCATCAAAAGGTAATGATCGAACTCAAGAGGGGTGAATTAGAAGGTATTGATTGATTCAAAATGAGAATTGATATTTCTAAATAGTTTGTGGTGTTGAATTTAAATATATGTGGCATGTGAAGAGGTTGACACAATTTTTTTTAGGAAGATATGCAGAATTTTGTGGGGTTTTGTGCAGAATGTACAACTCCGTGGTGATGCGAAAAGTTAATGCAGGTGTGCTGCGCTAGCAAAGAGTAAGAAACTCTGAAATCAAGAGAATCCACTCAAAAAATTTGTTTTCTTTTCGTGTCGTTTTTATCACATTTAATTTTCAAAAATATGTTTTTCAAATTTAAATTTTAGTTGGTTGATTTTTCAAAAGTGACCCTTTTTATTTAAATTTATCATAATTTACATTATTTTCATCATTTTTTATTTGAAAGTTTCTTTTTATCATTAATTGTTTGTTATTTTGTTCTTCGTTCATTGTAGTTGCGAACCAATGCATGGTTCAATGGATTTTATCCATCACACTGAGAAGGGCAATTGAACAATCGTACAAATTTTCTGAATGAAATTTCATTAATCTGCTTCAATAAATTGTTACTGCTAAAAAGTAGGCCAATGCCTCAAAAAGAGTACAATATGCAAACTGCATGAAGGTACATCCAGAATGTGTCATGTCGAGTACATATCATGGACTGATCATGTCTGATACATATCATATCTGTAATGTAGTAGAGAAGAAAGAGAAACCCTCTGAATATCGGTCCCCTTGCATAGTGAGCTCGTGATCATGCTGACCTTTTGAGACACGTTACAGGACAAGAGTTCCCATCACGTGCGTCTAAAGGTGCAATCTTCTCATAGCTCATACGGTAGCAGTTCTTCAAGTTTAGGATTTGATTGAAATTCAAACTATGTTTTGTTGTTGTCCATCCGTTGGAAAGTCACAGACACTCTACGACGTTGTACTCCGGGAATGTAGTGCTTGGCAACATTTGCACTGTGGCCCTTAAGAACAAGTACTGATCCGACTGGCAAGGGAATCCTACAGTTCCTTGGAACTCACAGAAGCCGATGACATCAATTTTCTTCTCAATGAGAATATTGTTTCCACTCATGAATGAGACTTTGCAGTAGGGTCTTACAAAATCATGATGATCAATGTAAGGAGGTATGCAGTCTCCACCGTCATATATGTTGATGATGTAGCTGTTTAGAATGCAGTCAAGTGACAGTATATTCCATCAGACCATTCTTCTTAACATCCACTTGATCATGGGCGACAATGGATCCACCTGGTTGTACCTGAGAATCCTGGTGGATTTCCTTGCCTGCCTTTCGTGAAATATTTGCAGCAACTGCAATATATTGTGATCCTTCCCTTTCTTCTCATCCATTTCCTAAGCTAAGAGTAGGTTCTTTCCATGAGCAAGCCTGCTTGACCTCTATCTCTTAAGTCAAAGATACAATCCAAAATGCTTTATTCATCTTTTTCTAAAAAGAACCTGGTATACAATTCCAGTCCTTTCAATATATTGACGAGCTCTCCATGGACTTCGTCATAGAACTCAAAGCTTCTTTTGTTGACTTTGCTAATTTTATAATACTCTGTAGTGCTGAAGAGAGGTGGCTGGCACAAAAATTCCTTCATTTCATTATTGACATGAATCCAGACAGTTGCCGGTGTTACCTTTAACGGGATGTATGACTCGACGCCCATTGGAACATACGGCTCCGTATACCGTGTGTCATATTATTTTGTACCCATTGAGACGTATGCCCCCTCCATCTGGCAATCACTGGTCTGAGATTGATGTTCATTAGAGGCATATTCTTCAAGAGTGCTGAAATGCTCCAAGTGCTGGACATTTCAGTTGGGACATTCAACAAAAGCTCCTGTAGCTGATGCTTGTGGCGGCATTTCAATGTTGCAATTATAGCAACCCGCGCAAAGGTCATCCAAGGTTCGAGGTACTTCTGGCTCTTGAACATACCCAGGCTCCTCATCTGTGGTGGGCAAGCTGGAAGAAGTTTCCTTCATATATGGATTATATATGTGTCCCTCTGGAATGGGGACGAGTTAGTTTTCTATTTTTTGTTGACTTCTCTTTTCTTTTCTCAAGAGAGCTCTATGCTTACGACGGTCAGCATTTATCCGTTGAGTCCTCCGTAGTAAAGCGAACGGTATCCTACCGCTGTTAGAAGCAACCAAGTTTCCGACCGGAGTGGCTTCCATGGATGGTAGATGGTTGGTTCCTTCCATGGGATCGTGTTATCTTATCACCTCTTTCCCCTTCAACAAGGGATTACTTTTGGATATGAATTTCAGAAGTGAGGGCAATTCCTCCTTTTCTTGTACGCTGACTATATCCATTAGAGGACCTTCATAGCCCATGTCAATTTCATTGAACTCCATGTCGAAGTAAATAATGCCACCTTGTGGTGTCATCTCCTCGTTAAGTGCAAGGTTCCAACCATCCTTGAAGGCAAAGATCAGCTTCTGACCTGATATTTTTCTGCATACGACAGAAAAAATATCAGTGAGCTGAAACTTAGCGTGAACTAGAACAAAATGGAGTTTTTTTAATTAGAGGAAATTTTAATTTATTTTGGTGAAGAAGTTATTTATTTATGTATTTATTTTCTTTAATTTAGTAGAATATAAAATTTAAACTTAAAGGTAGAAAAGAGAATTGCAGTGTGTAATTTTACAAATTCTTCATTAAATTGAGGTTAATTATAAAATTTTTAGACCCGGTCACAGACTTTTGACCACATAGATAACCACCAGAATAATCAAAATTTTATAATTTTCAAATCAAGCGGCGATAAGCAACATCAGGTTGCGTAGTATGATTTCAGGTTTCGTGCATTGATTGGCAGCATGGGTCTTTCACCCCGTAAATCTACTAATTGGTAGGCTCCTCTTGTGTAAACCTTTTCAACGACAAATAGTCCCTCTCAATTTGGTTGGAGTTTTTCACTTATCTTGCGGCGTGCAAGAATATGCCTTTTGAGTACAAGGACGAGGTCAACAACTTTAAATGTCCTTGGGTGGACCAATTTGTCATGAGCTTGTACCATCTTTGCCTGGTAAAGTTCAAGATGTTGTTGTGCTTCAAGCCATTTTCCTTCAAGATTCTCTAGTTCTTCAAGTTTGAGCTTTGCACTTTCCTATGTTGTAAGTTGATTGGAGACTGCAACTCTGAGAGATGGTGTCTGAATTTTTAGTGGCAGTACGGCTTCGGACCCGTACACAAGCATGTAGGGTGTACATTGAGTGGGAGTATTGATTGTTGTCCGGTAGATCCACAAAGCTTCTAGCAATTTATTGTGCCAATCTCTTTTATTTTCAACGAATGTTTTCTTTAAAATTTGTACCACTGTCTTATTGCAAGCCTCAGCCAATCCATTTGCTCTGAGATAGTTAATTGTTGAGTATCTCCAATATATTCCATGTCGTTTGACAAAGTTGCTGATTTTTGTCCTTTTTAATGCCCTCCCGTTGCAGGAGATTACTCTACGTGGTACTCCAAAATAGTAAATGATTTGGCTTTTGAAGAATTGCATGACATGCTATGTTGTAACCTCTCTTAGTAGTACTGCCTCTGCCCATTTAGAGAAGTAGTCTGTAGTGGCGAGAATAAATCTGTGTCTTTTGGAGGATGGAGGGGTTATAAGAAATATTATGTCTGTGCCTCAACGCTCGAATGTCCACGAAGCAACAGTTGGGTGTAGCACATTCGGAGGTTTGTGCAAGACCACCCCATGCACTTGACATTGGTGACATTTTCTGGTTGTCTCCATGTAGTCGGATATCATTGCTGGCCAATAATATCCAGGTCTTTTGACCTTCATTTTCATCTTTGGCCTTGGCTGGTGAGCGCCACACAATTCAGCATGTACTTGTTTGACAATATTTTGTGCCTCGGCTCTACTTAAGCACTGTACCCACATCTGATCAAATGATCTTATATAGAGGACATCACCTACTAGAGCATACGACATAGGCCTTTTTGTAATATGATGTGCCTCGGACTTGTCTTTAGGCAGCTTTCTAGTATGCAAATATTCTATTAATGGCTTGCGCCAATCCTTGTTGATATCCGCAACTGCAGTCGTTGTTTCCTCTTTTCCAAGCTTGTGTAGATTTTTAAGGTCAATTTGAAACAAAACCTATCTTCCTTATATTATGATCTCAATGGAATCCTCCGGGGACATGCCAATTCTTTAGCGAGTTTTGCTAGTGCATCAGCATGGGTATTTTCTCCTCAAGGAATCCGATAGAAAGTCAAATTGGGAATTTGTTCCACCAACTTCATCGTATAACGGTGGTATTTTGATAGTCTTAGTTTCAAAATTTTGTATTGTCTGGCAACTTGCTGTATGACTAGTTGAGAGTCACCGTAGATGGTAATATTTATTGTGTCCATTGGAATTGCCAACTCCAACGCTGTGATTAAGGCTTCGTATTCTGCTTCATTGTTGGTGTACAACTCTGTCAGGTGGTATGAGAACCTCAATATACCTTTATCTGGCATGATAATGTTCAAACTGATACCTGCTTTGCCTGGTATAGCTGTGTCTGAGCCTTTGTCTTTTCTGGCTTATGAAGCACCATCAAAGTACATTTTCCAGCGTTGCACGCTGGAGAATTCCATTTGTAGTACTTGTTCATATGGTAGTTCGTCGTTGAGAGGGGACCTAACTGGCAATGGGTGTGCAGTGAGAAAGTTGACTAAAATTTGTCCCTTAATAGCACGGAGGGGAATAAAAGTTATATCAAATTGCAATTAAATCATTGATCATCTTGTTAGACGTCCGGAGAGTGTCAGTCGGGTCATCAAATATTGCAACGGATTAACTTTCAAAATTAGGGTAATTTTATGAGAGAGCATGTAATGTCTAAGCTTTTGGGCGACATAAATTAATGTTATACATTGCTTTTCAATAGGTGGATACCTTATCTCGATTAGTATTAGATGAAAACTTAAGTAGTATAGTGCATTTGCTTTACCCTCATCGTTGACTTGGGCTAAGAGGGCTCCAAGAGAGTCATCTAAGGCTGCAGTATAAAGTATCAAAGGTTTCCCTGGGATAGAGGCTGCCAAAACAGGAGGTGTCATTAAATATTTTTTAACATCCTCGAAGGCTCGCTAGCATTTGTCTTCCCAAATGAATTTGGCATCCTTTCTAATTAATGCAGAGAAGGGCTGACACCTACTTGAGAAATTACAGATAAAGCGTCTCAAATATGTCAACTTCCCCTGGAAGGAACGTAGTTGTTTCAAAGTTTTAGGAGGAGGCATTTCTAAGATGGCTTTAATCTTATCTGGGTCGATCTCGATTCCCCGATGACAGACAACGAATCCTAGAAATTCCTCAGAGGTAACACCAAAGGCGCACTTTAAGGGATTCATTTTAAGGTCATATCATCGTAACCGTTCGAACACAATCGTCAAATAGTAAAATGGTCTATTTTTCATTTGCTTTTGATGACCAAATCATCCACGTAACATTCTACTTGATTGTGAATTAGGTCGTCAAAATTTTTTGTCATTGCTCGTTGATATTTTGCTCCAGCTTTTTTTAACCCAAACGACATCACTATGTAGCAGAAAGTTCTGATCGGTGTTCTGAAGGCTGTAAGTACTGCATCCTTGGGAGCCATCTTGATTTGGTTGTATCCCGACGATCCGTTCATAAAGGAGAAAATTTCGTGAGTCCAGACGATGTCCACCATCATCACTGACATTAGTAGCGGAAATTCATCTTTTGGACATGCTTTCTTTAGATCACTAAAATCAACACAAACGTGTATCTGTCCATTTTCTTCTTAACTGGAACATTGTTAGCCAACCATTTGAGGTACTATTCCTCTTTCACAAATTTAGCGCCTATTAGTTTCTTTACCTCGGCTATGACTTATTGTTCTATTTCCAGACGCATTCATCTGGGGGCTTGTTTTACAAGAGTTGTATCTTGTCCACCCCAAGTTTATGAATTGCTACTTCTGCTAATATTCCTGACATTTCATCGTAACTCCAGGCGAAGCAATTTTGAATTTTGTTAACAATTTGATCAATTTTGATGATTCTTCATCATGGAGTAAATAACTTATAAAGGTAGGTCGGGGTTGTTCTTCAGTCCCGAGGTTAATTTCCTTTAACTCGTAGATAGTTGACTTGATGTCCTCCTCAAATTCTGGCGGATCATCTTCTATTGGTTGATCATTAGAGTCATCCTCTATATCGAGGCAATCCTCTCCAGATATACTAGTAACATCCATGCAAAATTTTGAATCATCGACTAGTCCTATTGTACCAAATCTGAGACCCTTTTTCAAGTTTGTAGTTTGACGTTTAACACTCCATAATTTTTTAAAAAGTTGTAGTTTACCTTTTGGCATTTTTTTTGGCAAATGTCCCTCTTGATTTAAATTTTGTACATAAGGCGAAAAGTAACCAAGAGACAATTCCATTAATTCGTTAGGATCATCATCCAAATTTAGATGATTTTCAAGATTAGTAGAGGTAGAAGCACGATAAAATTTGATCAGCTTTAAACCAACACTACGAACTTTCTTAACCTCTAAACTCTTGAACTTTTGAGGGAGGATCAGAGTAAGGGTCATAGTATTCAAAAAGTGGTTTATCCAATGATTCATTGTTCCATATTCACTTTTCTTCGTACCTTCTAAGGATATCTCGTACTGAGGTTTCTTCTTTTTTGTCATCATTATTTCATCTTCAGAACTGTCTTCATCATAGATCGTTGAAGTGGAGTTGAATGACCTCCTTTTGTGATTTTTTTGAATCTTCATTTTTGTTTATCAAAATCTGGTGGCAGAAGACTGTTTTCTTTGGTGGAGCGTAGTAGGCAGCATGTTCATGAATACCTACTTCGTGAATTGAAAGCGGTTGTAGATCTCCTTTGATGGAGTATTCTTATCCTTCTTTGCAGTATTTGATGCACTAAAGTAGAAATGACAGAATAATGTTGTGTTTATGAATCCACGGTCAACCAAGTAGAGCGTTGAAAGAGGTCTCAGAATTGATGATATGAAATTTAGCGGTTGTTGTAAGTTCTCCAACCTTCATAAATAATGTAATCGATTCAATGTCTCTTTCTCCCTTTTGGTTGAATCCTCTTAGCATCATTTTATCATTCGTAAGCTCTTGGGCTTCATTATTCAAATAGGCTAATGTTCGTAGAATCATTAGGTTGAGAGATGTTTCTGGATCTACTAGAACTCTGGATAATACAAATCTGCCGATGTGACGGAGATGTAGAGTGGTCGATTGTGGTTGGTGGTACCAAGCAGCAAATGTTCATCTGTGAAGGTTACCCCTGACTGTTCTTTCAACGAGCAAACTTCATCAGAGGATGTTCTGGCCAACTGAGCTAGACAAATCTTTGGGTCAAGCAAAGCTGTAACTAGAGCTTCTCTCATCTCCTTTGACAGGATCAGAGCGTCATAAATGCTTAGTCAGGCCAGCAACTTCCTAAGATGAGCTATCATGTTGTAATTCAATTTGTATGACCTTCCACTTTTCTCTTGACTGTGTGGTTATTTCATTGATGGAGGTGGAGGTAATTCCTCATGAGTTACTATTGGTTTTCCTTTATCTGTAGGAGTTATCATTGGGGGTAGTACTTTCCCACTTCTTAAGTTTATTTCCGTAATTTCTTCTTCTTAATGTATCATTATTGAATCTTTTAGTGTTTCTTCTTTGTTGGAAAGATCTAAGTTGAGGGCGAGTGGTGTGCCATTGTGTTCAAAGATTGGCTCCTCACTCCCAAAGCTCTCATAAGAGGTATCGTTGATGCCTTCATCGATATTGTTAGTGAGTTCATCAAACCCAAGTACAACTTGAGGATCATTTTGGGAATCAAGATCAAGGTTAGATTGATCATGATCGAATACGTCATCACTAGAAACAGTTAAAGCGTAGTCAAAATCTCAATCATTATATTCATCAGTCCCCAGAGCGGTAAAAAGTTAACATACAAAGTGAGAGGTTCAAGGATTTTCTTTCCCGAATCCGAGACAACCAATCTAGCAGAGGCAGCCCCTATCTTATCCCCTATGCTATCAATCCTCACAATGGCATTCCTTTTTTTCTTTGACATGGATGACGATGACTCTGGCGGTGAAAGCTTCATCTCAGACTTGGCAGGCTAAAGACTCTGAGTGGTAGTTTGCTTTGAAGTGTCCTGGATTTGATATAACATCTTCCTGGATTATTTGCTCCAAACTGTATCCCATCCATCTTTTCCAGCCTGTGCAGAAGAATGTTTTGATGAATTTTGTATTTAGTTTAGGACCCTCTTAAGCTTCTTCAAAGTTGTACTCCATCCATCTTCTCTAGTGTATGGATCAATCACAGAGATTGGCTCGGCCGAAATCAATTTATGGAACTTTTTTTAGGTTCTTTTAAATACTCTTTCAGGATCTTTATATTTCCTTCTTTGATATTTTTCTCAATCCAATCCTTAAAGATGAAACATTCTTCTATTGTATGTTCCAATAATCTGTGATATGGGCAATAATTTGGTGATCCTTCTTATCAACCTCTTCTAGTTTCTTTGGGTCTAGTAGTTTGAACTCAGGCTTCTTCATCAGACTTCTGAATATTTTAAATACAGCTTCATCTTTGAAAGTGTACACCATTTTTGGTCATTCTACCAGAGATATTCTTTTATTCTGAGATGATCCTCTCTGAGGTGGTCGCTGGTTAGACTTGCTATTCAGTTTCAGAGCCTGCTATGACAAAGATTAACGAGGAGTTTCTTCATATATCTTTATCAGTTGTTTTCCTTTATCAACAGTTGCGACTATTCCAGATTTCTTTTCAAACACTCTAATTGTTTTGGATTTCTCATGAGAATCCATATGTTTGATTTCTTCCTGAAGACTGCTAGCCATGCTGAGTAGCTTCTCGAAGGATTTGATGGTGAGACCCTTGAGCATGAAAGCTACGAGTTAATGAATGCTTTTAAGTAGGATCTCAATCGCATGATGTTCATGTAGCTGAGGTTAGCACTTCATGCTAAGGTTTCTCCACCTCAAATTGTAATCCACTAAAGTCTCATTGGGCTTTTGTTTCTCCATCATGAGTTCTACTATGGAAACATGATGTTGCACTCCCGTGAATCACTTTATAAATAATTGTTCCAACTCGATGAATGTCTTAACCAATCTGTTGGGTAAATTGACCTACCAATCCAAAGCAACACCTAACGGGCTGCTGATGAACTATTGACAGAGTAAAGCTTCGTTATTTCTTATATTGCTACAACTGGCTCAGAAATGTGCTATGTGTTGTCTATATTTCCAGTTCCATCAAATATTTTAAATTTAGGGGCAATAAAACCCTTGGGGAAGGGTACAACATTGAACTCTTTCGGGTAAGGTCTAACTCTTATAATCAAATCAACACCCTTAGATTGGGTTTAGGCATCCCGAACTTGCTCGACCATCTGTTTAAATTCCTTCTCTGGCATGGAGCTTGATGAAGAATCTTTCTTTGGTTGCTCATCCCTATTTTCTGTTCTTTCGTATGTAATATGTATGATTTTTGGTTGGTTAATCATTGGAGATGCTAGTTGTGGCACTTGTGATTGCCCTTGAATTGTGGCCATAGCAGTCACGACGGTCGCCATCTCTTCTATCCTTTTTTCCAATAGGTTAACTTGCTCATCCCTTAGAAGGATAGCCCTGCGCATCTCATCTATGGTGTTATCTTTAGTGGAAGGTTGAACCTCGCGCGCAGATGCAGTGGATCTGGTCTCAATAACATGGACATCCATGAAATCTTCTTCGATGTAATCGTTATAGTCAAAATTTTCATCATCATCATCATCATCATCAATGGAAACTCCATGTTCCCGAGCCAACTCAAAAATCTTGACTCTAAGCTTTTTTAACTTTTTCTTCGATTATCAATTCTTGAATCATCTTAAGATCTGGAGGACCCTGTTGGACATCCTCTACTTGTTTTTCCATCCTGCTAGCAATTGTTGCGATGATGTCAGATATTTTGGACCCTGACTTCATCCTATGATCTTGTTCTGCAAGCTCACTGGACTGTATCGGTGCAGCAACCTTGGGTATCCATACTTACCTCTTTGACGATGATGTCTCGAGATGGAGTGTCCTAGCATAAACATCGGTATGTCGAGGAGAAATATGCTCCCTACAGTGTAGACCAGATACAATATCAGGTAGCTACTTTGTCTGTTCCTTTTTAGGAATATCTTTGTGATGTGTGCTTGGTAGGATTCTCGGACCCAGTTTTGACTTTACTGGTCGACTGCCTGTGGTCCTGGTAGCGGTGGAATCTGTAGTAATAACAACAATGTCAACCCTGTTTCCCAGGCATAACTTGACGCTAATGAAAGCAGACAGATTTTCATTTGACTTTTGTTTGGAAAACTTGATGTCCCTTAAAATCTCTTCCTTCATTTGAGGGGATATTGCATGTCCCACTCGTTTGGGTAACTCACAGACTGAACAACCCTCTCTGACAGCTAGTCTCTGAAAAAATGAGCTGACTCGAGTAATATGGGTAGACTTCTTTTTCTCTCTATCCTGTCCATGAAGTGATGGTAATGCAATAGCAATCTTCTAGACACTCTTGTGTCTGTCGATTTCCACTAGATGATGAAATATGCTTCCTCGCAGCAGTGGATATATTTTTGGTAGTTCAAATTTTTCTTGGTGAGGCTCTTCCTCGATGGGTATTTTCTCAGGAGCCTAGGCTTTAGAAGCTTTCTGAATCCTCTTGTTATGATATCTTTTCTAAGTTTGGGTTAGCGGTGTAGTCTTTAAACTTGATCCGATTTCAAACAGTGAAGGTGGAGCAGCTAATCCTTCAGTTGGATCCTAAAAAATCGTTAATTTTTTTCCCTTGGTAGCGGGAACAGTAGTTTTGGCAGGCACTGCGGTGGCAGTAGCAGTCTTAGCCTTCTTGCAAGAAGGGAAGTCCTGAAGACAGTTCAGGTTGAACTCAGTAGACAGCTCCTGAATTTTTGGAGCGGTGCCTTTCATCACAACAAACGGAAAGTTGCAAATTTGACTCCGAACGTAATGGTGGGAACAACGTTGCGGGCTTCGTGGCTTGTTGGCAAGTTGCAAGAAGAAGTCAGTGTTGGGCATGCCATTGCAGCAGCTCTGAAAAAAGGAAGATCTGTGGTTAGCTTTATGGCCAAAAACTTGTAACCTTAGTGCAAGAACTAATATTAACAGAGGTTAATCTGTAGACCGGGCTAGTTTTAGTTTGTGGAGATTTTAAAAATTTTAATAAAAAGGTTATTTGAAAGTAGAATAAAAATTTAATTTGTAAAAAAGAAAATTTGAAGCGCGTGCAGCACAACATAACTTTGAATAAATTTGCACAATAGAAAATCAAACTTGAAAAGGAGATGTGAAGTGTTTAGGACCCAGTGCAGGACTTATTTAGCAACACATAATGCCCAGGTGGAATTTAGTCCACCAACACACCTATTAGAGTCCGACCCCACATGAAGATTTAAAGAGTCCTTAATGGCCTCTTGAACCCCACTGTTCAAAGGTGATTGAACAGGTAGTCCTGAAGTACAAAGAGTTGACCGTACTTTCCCAACATAAAATTGGGTAAAGTATGTCAACGAAATAAGAGTAATTTGGTCCAAGAGGGACATGGACACATTACCAATGTGTGAAGATAAAATTTCCTTATTTAAATGGAAAGAAAAGATTGTCCTCAGCGTAGTCGCCACAAGCTATCGGCACAATTTTTGTTGGAGTTGCCCGTAAGAAGCTATCGGTTACGGGATTCGAAATCTCGTCACCCGCTTCGGAAGGACATTTTAATGTTTAGAAAAATATGAAATCAAACGGACCCCATATTTTTCATAGTTTAAATGAAAGAGCGCTTTACCTCAAATCATATGTCTATGCCGAAGGATAAACACAAAACTTGAGGATGAGACTCGATCAAATAAACTATGAAATTTATGACATCCGTTTGGTCTGCGAAATCATTTTATTTTCTGATAATTTTTCCTATTTAATATGAAGAATAAAATAGGGTTTATATTAAGATGGGTTCAAGAAAAGATTCCTTTAAGGGTAAGCCCCTATATTTAATTACATCTTTAAATTCTTGAAGTCATCTAAGAAAACTCTCGATAAAAATCAAGAAATATTATCTTCAAAGAATTCAAAGGAAAGGACTTTTCAACAAAATTGGACAAAGAGGTGTGGAAGGGATTAGCTCAAATTTGGAGCATTTTATTTTTAGAATCCAAAGGAGAAAGAACTAGGAGATGTCATAAATTCAGAGGAAAACCTTGATGACTTCCCTATCTATCCTAATGTTTGGCTTCAGTTTTGAGAAGAAATATTTAAGTGTTTCATCCTGCCAATTTTATTAATTTATGTCTTACATTTGTGTGGAAGGATCACACAAATAACCTAGAAGATGCGAGGATTTATGTCGTAATGAATGACAACCTCGGACTCCTAAGACGAGTTAGGGCTTATATTGTACAGCAGAGCTATACAAAGGCCTAAATATGAGGTGAGGATTTATGTTGCACAAGCAAATAACCTCGAAATCTTATGGCTTCGTTGTTTAATTCTAAGGAATGAAGGTTGTTTAGATGATGTAGATGTGTTTTGCTGTTGAAGATGGTCGCGCTGCCCACAATGCTAGCTCCAAGCTCCTTATCGTAACGAGTTTGAGTTTTCTTGGGTGTCAAGTTATGATGTCAAATCAAGTGGCTATTTGGTTGTAGTTCTTTAAATTTTCATGGGGGATGTTAAAGTTGATTAGGGTGACACCGATTAGGATCCTATGGTTCCCTCATTCCGACACCACTATTTTCTATTAAGTTCACTTAGTTCAAATGAATTTGCTAAACTCAACTTAATGAGTTCCATAATTTCATTTAAACTGTGGGAAGACTTGTTAGCAATCGTAGGTTACCTCCTCCGAGGGATTCCCGATCATCTGATAGAGAAGTCTTAGTTTAGTTACAATTGTAGTTTTGTGATGTTTGTGATTAAATTTTAAGTTGTTTTATATTTTGAATGTTGTGGCAGTGAATTTTATACTGGTTGATTTTAAGTTTTGTTTTAGTTTTGGTTTTGGTTTTGCGGCTATCCAGATAGTTTTAGTTTTCATGCAGGGTAGTATCTTTGTTTAGCATGCAAATTTTGTAAGTATAAAAAGTACAAGAAAGACAACACTGTGAACTATAAAAAGCATACCTGGTTAGTCTTGTTGATCCACCACCTGAAACTTAAAATGCATGTGATGAAAGTTCATGTAGAGGCAAAAAAGTAAGGTTTTGGTAGTTTTCCTAACCCTATGTCATACCTTGGTGGGTCCTTAAGAGTTTAATTAAGGATGATTTTGTTAAGTAAAGCACATTAAGTTTAGTAGACCTCTGAGGTATCCAACAGGTTAGGAGAAAGAAGCAGGTCGGCTTCCCTCTCACTACCTGGTGAAAGGCCTCGAGCTCATTTAAACTTATTGTGCTACTTAATAATTCATCCTATGAATACCCTAATGCTCAATGAATTTTGATGTCCTAATTATCCTTAAGAGTTGGGTAATTATCATTTGTAATTTAATTTTGAAGATTATGTGATTGAAGAGCCTTAGAGGGGGCAAGCTAGTGTTGTTGGAACTCTTAGCCAAATTTTGGTCCTAATTGGGCATGTGGTGTTTTAAAGGTATTAAAGTTTAGCTATGTTTACTTTTCAAATCCTCATTTAATCAGTTTTGATTTAACTTAGATCACTACTAAGCCCTTAAGACCTAGGTGAGTGTCTTAATTAATTTTGAAACGGTTATGTTTTAGGTGATCAAGATTCATTATTTGAATTTCATTTAAAAATAAAACAGGGGTATTAAATTGATTAATTATTGACGTCAAAAGTCATACCCGTAAGTCCTAGGTTAATTTAATTTTAATGAACTTCAAAATTTTAATAATTTTAGAAATTTATTGATTTATCTTTTTAATTAGGAAAGTGAGGTTGGTTTCTACCAATTAATCCCTTTTTAATTTCAGTCATCCAAACAGGTTAATTAAGATCAGAGGTTGCCCATTTCCCTCCTTGAACTAAGCCTAAATGTTAATTAAGGCCAAATTCCTAAAATTACACTTTTGTCTCTAAGGCTCTAACACTTCATAATTTGTCAAATTCAATTCAAATGACTTTGAAATTTTTATCTTACCTTATTCATGGTTCAATTAAGACATTAGAGGAGAAAATGTGATTTTTCATAACTTAATGTAATTTATATAATTATTTTCATGCAAAAATAAGATTTTCCAAAGAAAATATGATAACTTGACAAGGGTGAAGCCTAATCTTGTAAAATTTTTACTGGAGGTAGACTTAGACCAGAGAACCATTTAGACCAAATTTCATTATTATTTGAATTTTACTTGAATTACTATACTTTATTAAATTTTTTGGGTATTTATTAAATGTAAAATATTTTAAATGTAGAAATTTAAGTTTTATATTTTTAAAAAATCTATCTAAGATCAAAAAACCTAGGGAAGTAAATTTTATATTTTTTCTAATTTTTCTTTGATTTATTGGAATTATTTTAGTGGAAATCCTTTTTTTAGCCTTTAAAAAATTATTTTAAGCTTCAAAATAGAATATCTTTATTTAGAAAATCTAGAAAAATATTCCAATTGTTTATAAATGCTTATAAAACAATTTAGAACATTTCCATGAATTTTATTTTATTGTGATTTTTAAATTATTTAAATATTTAAATTAGGCTTATAATGAAGTTTTTATTTAAATATCATTTTATTTTTATATAATTCCCCTGATCATAGATAACTCTAAAAAGAAGTTTTCATATTTTTTTGAGTTATATTTTGATCATTAAAAATCATGTAATTGCCAAAATAGATATTGAACTTGGAAAATCAACTTAGGCCTTCAAATGGACCCAAAATGCTTTGAAATTTTTATTGCGAGTTCCCTAGATCTTAAAAAATAGTGGAGATAAAAAATTAACTCATTTATATGTTTGTGTTTTCAAAAATTAATTAACTTAGTGTTTTAGGGTAAATGAAGATTACAATCATTTTAAATGACTTGACTCATAAGAAATTTTCCTAAGAGTTCTTTAGTTATAGTGAACCTACCAAATTTTTGTTATATTTTTCTAACCAACAAGCTAATTGTTATGACTAATATATGTAAATAATAAACATAAGCTTGGAAAATATGGATCTCTGTCTAGAGGTCTCCTTTAATTTTAGAAAAGTCAGAGAATATCCCTCATAGCAGAGGCTACAAAATGTCAAAATTTCAAGCGATGTTGAAATGCTTAGATGCATGGAGAATCAAAAGGCTCAAAACAGTTTGAATTAATTAAAAATAAAATATGCATCAAATGGACTTCAAATTATTTCCACATTTTCTCCTCTATTCACTGAGCAAGCGGGTATTTTTATTTTATTTTTTTGATTTTTCTACACCAAGATATGAATTTTTAAAGTTAAGGGTCATTTTCTGAATTTTTTTAATTCCCAATTTATTTATTTAAATGTGTGGC
Organism: Phalaenopsis hybrid cultivar; assembly: GCA_002079205.1. Lineage (NCBI taxonomy): Eukaryota > Viridiplantae > Streptophyta > Magnoliopsida > Asparagales > Orchidaceae > Phalaenopsis > Phalaenopsis hybrid cultivar. Next base: position 341,933 of record JXCR01138362.1, on the reverse strand, counting down.
GCCACATCACCTAGGCAGTTCCGAAGCTCCACGCAGCGCATTCCCTTTCGACGCCACCATCCACTTCAGCGTGACTCGGCCCATGATTTATGTCCCGAAGAGCTGTCTGACTTCATCTTGACCGTCCAATCGATACACACTTAATCAAACGGTGCGCCGTCATCATCCCTGATAGCCTAGCTTGAGAACCGTCCATCTTCGAAGCTTGATATCTCCCTCATTTCTCAATAAAATTAATTGAATTTTTTTTAAAACACTCTTCTAGACTAGAGGAACATATCCATATGGTTAAGATGCCATGAGATTAACTCAATTTAAATGGAGAATCTAATTAGGCTCAGAATGATGAGGAATTCAACACCTTGACTGTGAGAAGGGACGCTTCAATTAGAGATGCTTAACACGTTCGTTGGAGACTAAGGAGGCTAGGGATTGAGCCTCTTGCTGTGGTGTAAGGTCTAGGTATGAATTCAACCAAGAGCGATTTCAGGTGTTGATCAAAGTCTATGTTAGGGGCTCATTAGAAGGGGGATTTGATGAGGCTTTATCTTCTTTCTGTGTTGTGAAGGTATAGGTACAAGTAATTAAAGTTTGGTGGACTATGGGAGTGTAATGAGCTATGTCCTAGTTTTAGGAAAAAATTTAAGCTCAAAATTGGGCTTCCTCAGTGGGAATCAGTGGGGGAAGATGGTTGGATTGCACTGGGGAGGTCTCAAAGAAGCTCTGTGAATGATTTGGGAAGCTCTCTCTGAGGAAATTTTAGCACACCTTCCCATGGTCTTGGAGGTGAGCTTTTTATAAAAAATGGCCATTAGTTGGCTCTGTGGGTCAATTGAGGGGTGCAAAGTGCTGCCTATGTGGAGGGCAGGTGGCCTCTAGGTTTGATTTGGGTGAAGCTCAAAAGAAGGTGGCCCTCTGTTTTGGCTTCTCAGGCGGCTAGGTCGGCTAACCATGGCAGGGAGATGTGGCTAGGAGCTCAGGGAACCCGGGGAATATGTCACAACAATTTCATGGGCTTGGGTTTAGTTTTGACAAAATGAATCTTAAGCTCAAGTAAAATTGTTATGAAATCCCTTAATTAAAGGGACCATTGGTCCATGGCTCACTTAGCTTGGGTTAGGTGAGTTTTGGCTCAGTCTTAGGGTCCAACTTATGACTGTGGAATCATTAATTGGTGGCTTTGGGGTGGTTAGGCTACATTTAGTGCAAGGTTCCAAGTGGGTGCAAATGATAAAAACTCAAGTTTGGGCTAAGTTAGCCATGTCAATTTGTCAAAATAAATGTTGCATTTGGTGTAAGTTATTGTAAAGAACAATTTTGGTGAAGGATGAAAAGGGTTTTGAGTTCAATTGGAGGGTTCAATTTGAAGGATTTTGGAGATTTGGTCAATTTGGGCATGTTGGGCTAGAATTGGGTCTAGATTGAGTTAGCCTTGGGCTAAGTCTAAATTGATTGTTGAAAAAGGTCAATAGGAACCTCATGAATAGTTTTCAACATAAATTGGGTGCCAATTTTGAGGTTAAGGCATTCAATTTGATGAGATTAGGTCATGTGACCAAAATTGAAGCTTTGATCTAAATCAAAATTGGGCTCAAAGCTGGGCCAATTAGGCTTGGATTTTGTTTATTTTTGTCACATTGAAGGTGAATTTGAGTTTCAGATTGAAATTTAGGGAGATTGCGATCAAATTGATGGACATTTGAGTTGAATTTAGGAAAATTTGGGCCTTTAAAGGAAAATTTGAGGGTCATGGTCAACGATGGTCAAATTGGGTCATGTGGTAGTTGAAAAAATGAAATTGGAAATATTTGGATTATTTTGGAAATTTTTAGGATTTTCTAGAAATTTTGAAATTTTGGGCCCCTGAGGAGAATTTTGGTAATTTGACAATTTTTCGTGATTTTGGGTGTTTTCAAAAGTTTTGAAATTATTTTTGAGCAAGTTTGGGTATTTTGGATAAATTTGGGAATTTTGGCCAAATTTAGGGTTTCAAGGGTACTTAGATAATTTTGGGGAGTTTAGGGGCAAAAGATCAGACTGAGTATTTTGGGTAAACTTGGGGAACAAACCACCAAAAGTAAGTCATGGACCAATGGAAATCTCATTTGGGTCCTCTATGTATTGGTCTTTGCTAAACCCTAGCCTAGGGCTAGTAGGTTTAGGGGGCCATCTACATGAGCTTCCCAAAAGCTCAAGGGACCAAAGTCAGGAAATTCTGGGTTTAGGGTAGTGAGTGATTGTGAGTGTAGTGAGTGCCTTAGCTCTAGACCAACATCCAAGGTCAACCCTTAGGTCAAATAGCCTTATAGTAACTCTCCTTGAGCTCCCCCATAATGACCCCACTTAGTAAGTGCTAGAGGTTAGAACCATTATGTGGAACTTCAAGTTGAGTAAAGAAGAGTTTAGAATTTCTAATGATGAGGGTGCCCTTTTCCAATTTTCTAAGGATAGTCGACATGAAAGACTTATGGTTAGACCCTAGACTACTAAAGAGGAAAAACTAGACCTCAACCAAAAGTGAGGTCAACACACCTTTGTTTAAAATATTTGATAGAACTGGAAACCCTCGTCAGCATATTGCACACTTGCGAGCGAGCAGCTGCAATGTAGAGGATAACAAAGCACTTTTGTTCCGTCAGTTTGTAAGTAGTCTTACTAGAATAGCCTTTGATTGGTATGTTGAGCTACCAAATGGTTCAGTAAAGATATTCACAGAAATGAAAAACCTTTTTGTCTGCCAATTTTCCAAAGTTGAACATCACATCACTATTGGTGATATTTTGGTAGAAATGCAAAAACCAGATGAAACCTTAGTGGAGTACTTTCTACGATGGAGAAATCGTAGCAAGAGATGTGAGCCACAATTGCAAGAGCAACAAGTAGTCGAGATTTTGCTAAAAAGCTTCCACGATCCAGTTGGTTTCCTATTAAAAGGTTTTACAATCAAAAAATTCAAAAAGTTGCTTAGCAAAGCGAGGAATCTCCAAGGAGAAGGTAAACAATTTGGTTTTCTAAAAAAGTCTGAAGAACCAAAACCAATGAAGATATTCATGGTGAAATCTGGGATAGTTACAGTGGTTAGCACGGGAAAATGACAATTGCAAATACAAGTCGAACAATGTCAATGGACCTACCAACGTCCTCGTCAAAATATTCAGCAATCATCTCAGCAGAGACCTTAACGGACATATGGAAGACAACTTCCAATTATGAACACTCAATCAAATGGGATATAATCTTTTAAAGATTAAGCAGTGCAAAAGATGTTTTGCAGTCTCATCAAGAATCCCGTGTTCAAGTTGCCAAAGCCAAAGATGCCTGACGAGGTCAACAAGAAAGGACATCTGAGACATTGCCTATATTACAGGTTCCTTGGACACACCATAAAGGAGTGTTGCAGTTTCAAAGACTTGCTCGAGGAGAATTTCAGGAATGGGAAAATAATGATTCCAAAAAAATATTTGATAGATTCTGAAAGAGGCTCCATAAATATGATGTCGGTTGATCCCATTGTCCCAATTGACCCCTACACAGCTGATGTTGAATTGAAAACAATTTAGGTGAAGAATTCAATCGAAAAGGGCAAGCCAGATCCAAACAGTTTTTGTACAGGCTAGAAAACAGAAGTTCAAACCTTCCCCTATCAGGAAATGGTAGGATTTACCTTTTTATTAATCAATAAGTGTAAATGGTGACTTTATCAGGATTGATGCTAGCCTGTCCCATCCCTCCCATCGTTAAGAATGAAATAAAAGTAAGTTTGTTGTTGTCTAGAATTGTTCAATACTTGAAAAGCTCCTCACCCGAAAATAATTTTTTTTACATATTTTGATACAAATATAACTTCACGGGAGAATGAAATTAAAGCCCTAATAACTGAGTCATCCACTTTAAAGAACTCAGACTGGGTCCTAAGCCAATTTCAAAATAAGATACTGTGATTGAAATATGAGTAATTGACTCGGGATATCATGTACCTTTTAGTTTCCTGCCACGTGACTTGGTCCTGACTTTCGAACAAGTTATAATATCCCATAATTCGACTTAATAAACATTTGAGGATTATTAGTCAGGAGAGTTTGGACATTCAAAATCTAAAAAAAAAAATATGTTCCATCAGATGTAGTAATTATCAGAAAACAAATGGAGCTAAGAAAAAAAAATGTTAAAGTTCGTTGAGAAGAAGCTTGAGATAAGCATAAAATCAAATTTTGGTTTTTGAATTCAGACATTCAAAATCGTTAAATCATGCTATACCAGATATAGTAATTCTCAACAAAACATGGGCAAAATAAAAAAAAAGAGAAGAAAAGAAAAAAAGATTGTGTGAAAAGTTTGATCCAAAAATCAAAGAAAAAAAAAGTCTCCCTGAGAAGAAGCTTGAGGTAGACGTATAATCAAAAATTGGTGTCCGAGTTTCCCTTAATTAATGAGACTTAAAATGATCTCTTAAGAAAATTCTTTCAATATTATATTCAAGAAAAAGTTCAACGATTTTGAGTCTTTTGGTCGATTATTAATTGGCTCAGAAATATCTTTCAAAAATGAAAAATATTTTGATCCGTCGGCACTATTTCTGGTGTAAAGTTGTTAAGTTGTCTGCTGCTAAGATGGATATCCTAATATTCATTTTAATTTAATTTAATATAATACATATATAATTTAGAAAAAATAGTATTTAAAATTTTTAAAAATGCAAGGCCGAACCAATCTCATATTCCCAGTAGTTTAAATAAATGATCCTAATACCGTAAGCAATGTATCTACCTCGAAGGATAAATATACTACTTCCTGGTAAGGCTAGATTAAAAAAAAACTAAAGATTGTATGACATCACTTTAAGTCTGTAAAAACCATTCTTATGTTGACTGACAAATTCCCCTACTTAATACGAAGAATTAAATAGGTTTATATTAAGTTGGGTTCACAAATGCTTCCTGTAAGGGCAAGCCCCAATAGTTAATTAAATCCTAGATAACCAAAGTCACCTAAGAAAACTCTCGATAAAAATCAGAGGATATTATCTTCAAAGAGGTCAAAGGATTGGGAATTTTCAATGAGATAGGACAAAGAAGTGTGAAAAGGGAATGTCTCAAGTTTGAAACACTTTATTTAGGAATCCAAAGGAGGAATAACTAAGGGATGTCATAAATCTAGAGGAGAATCTCGGTAAATTCTCAGGCTATCCTATAGTTTGGCTTTGATTTTGGAGATTAGAATTATTGAATTTTTCATCCTCCCAATTTTATCAATTAGGGCTTATATTCATGTGAACGATCCCACAAATAGCCTAGAAGATGTGAGGATTTAGGTCGTGACAGACGATAACCTTGGAATCCTAAAGCAGATTAGGGCCTAAATTCTATAGCAGAGCTATACAAAAGCCTAATGATGAATTGAGGATTTATTTTGCATAAGCAAATAACCTTGAATTCCTATGGGTTTGTTATTTAATTCTAAATAATGCTTTAGCTGATGAAGAAATGTTTTGCTGTTGAAGATGGCCGAGATGCCCACAATGCTAGCTCTCAAGCTCCCGTCATGATAAGTTTATGTTTTTTAATGTGTCGAGTTATGATGTCCAATCAGATGTCCCTAAGGTTAGGTTCATTTAAGTATTATGAGGCATATTAAAGTTGATTAGAGTGACACCGGTTAGGATCCTACGGTTCCCTCATTCCAGTACTATTATTTTCTATCAAATTCACTTAACCAAAATGAATTTACTAAACTCAACTTAATGAGTTCCATACTTTGATTTAGACTGTGGGAAATCTCGTTAGTAACTGTAGGATACCTCCTCTGAGGGATTCCTGATCATCCAATCGACATGTTTTAATGTAGTTGCAATTGTTTTTTTGTGATGTTTGTAATTAAATTTTGAGTTGCTTTATATTTTGAATATTGTGCGGATGAATTTTATCTTGGCTAATTTTAATTTTTGTTTTGTTTTGAGTTTTTTGGTTATCCTAAAGATTTTAGTTTTCATATAGGGTGACATCATTGTTTATCATGCAAGTTTATGAGTATAAAAGTACATTGTAGAAAGTACGAGAAAAAAGCATTGTAAACAATAAAAGCGTACCTGACGAATCTTCTCGTTCCTTCACCTGAAAGTTTAGTATCTTTGCAAGGTATATATAATTTTTGCAGGAAATAAAGCATGCTTATAGTAAAAGTAGATAGTACAGTTTGAGGTGTCTACCAGATCCTATGTCATACCTTAGTGCATCTAAATTTTGAGAATGGTTCCATCAAGCAAATCATAATAAGATAAGATGTCCTTCAAGATTTCCAAAGTCTCATGAAGAAGTCTCAGGTAATACCCTGGACATTTCATAGTCCCAATAATTATTTAGAGTTCACTTTGGCCTTATTATGTTTCCTACATGGTTCATCTAGTTGATACATTTATGCTCAGTGAATTTTGATTTTTTGATTATCCCTTAAGTAGGGTAATTATCACTTGATGTCTCATTTATGAGTTATATCGATAAAGGCCCTTAGAGGCAACTTGACTTAATTAATTAACTTAAATTTGAAGAATGGGCTTGTAGTGTTTTGAATGTTTTAAGTTAATTATAAATTATTTTTCTACACTTCATTAGACAAAATTTAGATTAAGCCTAGTTCACTACTAAGCCCTTAAGATTTAATGTGTAAATGTGTAATTTTAAGGAAAAGGAATTTTCAACATTGAAATTCTTCATCCTTAACATGAATTATAAATCATTTAAAAACTATTAATTGAGGGCTTCAAATCATTGAGTTATGATCCTCCAAAATCAAACCCCTCACCTTAATATCTCCTTATTTAAATGCACTTCCAAATTTCATTAATTTTAAGAAATTATAAATTTATCCTTTATAAGACCAAAATGGAATTGGTTTCTACCACTTACCCCTTATATATTCTAACCATAAAAAATATCAATTAAGATCATTTATTGCCCATTTAGGCCTTTGGTTAAGCCTAAATATTAATTATGCCTTAAATTCCAAAATTACCCTTTTGCCCCTGCCCCTGAGGCCTTAATACCCGATAATTCATTAAATTAGACTCAAATGACTTGAAAATTTTATGTTACCTCACTCATGGGATAATTAAAACATTAGAGGACAAAATGTGATTTTCTAAATTTATTTAATTTGTATAATTATTTATAACTAAAAAAATAAGGATTTTCAATGAAAATTTAATAACTCAATCAAAATAAAACTTTTATCCTTAAGAAAATTATTAGAGGTTCAACTAAGTTGGAGGATCACTTGGACCAATTTTAATGATTTTAAGAGATTTAATTTAATTATTAGAATTATTTGTTGATTTGAGAATTATCAAATATAAAATAATACTTAAATGGAAAAAGTTTTATATTTTTATTAAATCTCTGTGGGTCTAGGAAACTCTAAGAAAAAAATTAATATTTTTTTTTAATTGTATTTTAATTATTGGAATTATTTTAGTGAGAAATTAGAAAAAATTCATTTTTAAGCTTTTAAAATTAATATATTGACTTAGAAATATAGGAAAATTATTTTAATTGGTTCTAGGTGCTTAGCAAGTAAGATGTAACATTTTAGTATGTTTTTAAAATTTCGTGATTTTTATGATTTTTAATTTATTTTTAATTATTTAAAGGCTCAACGATAGCTTAGAAATGAAATATTTATTTTAAATCCAATTTCTTTTTCTTAGGTTCCTCTGGTCATAAAGAACTCCCAAAACTAATTTGGTAATTTTTTTGAATTGTATTTTAATTAAAATGTGAATTCACTTAATTAATCCATTTAAATAGTCAAATTAGCTTCAATTGACTTGAAATTTTTATGGGGAGTTCCTCTGACAATAAATTACAGCGTGAAATAGTTTTTATGTCATTTACGTTTATAATTACTCCAAATTAGTTTTCTTTCATTCGTAGGGTTGGTGACAATTTGGATTATTTTTAATGAGTTAAATCAAGTTTAGATTTTCCCTACGATACTCTGACCACAGTGAACCTACCAAATTAAGTTTAATATTTTCCTAATGAGTTTTGTAATTATTATAATTTTTATACCAAAACAAGGACCATTAACTTGAAAATTAGATATCTCTAGTTAGAGATGCCCCTTGACCTTGGAAAAATCAAGGGAGACCACTAACAACAGAGTCCTTAAAAGCCATGTCTATACAAATAGAGAATCAAAATAAGGAAAACACCATTTAATTAATTAAAAATAAAATTTGCACCAAATGAACATGAAAATATTTTCACATTATTTTCCTCAGTTCACTAAGCAACAAGTATTTTTATTTTATTTTCATGATTTCTCTATAGAATGTTATAAATTTTTGAAGTTATGGCTATTTAAATAAATAATAAAATGTGCCTAATTTCCTACTTATCATACTAAGCCTCGTACGCATCGAAGAGACGCGTGTTGCCACGGGATTGGGCACCGCCGTCCACGTCAGCTCCTCCTTCTTGAACCACGGCTTCATTCGATGCAATCAGAACAGTCCAAGAGATACACGCTCGATCAGATGGCGCGTTGTCAATGTCCCCAATGAGTCAAGCCCGCAAACCCATCATTTTCAAATGTTAATATCTCACTCGATTCTTAACCAAATCATGTGCGGTTTGTTCCTATAAACTCATCTTGACTAGGAGAGCATATCTGTATGGTTAATCAACCCTTAAATAAACTCTATCAACATGCAGAATCAATTTAAGCACACTTTAGGGTTAGTGTTCAATACCTTGGTCCAAGAGGGGAAGCCTTGATTGGATGCTTATAGAAGCTTCATGGGGTCCAGAAAGCCTAGGGATTGAGCCTCGAGCAGTAGTGAATCACCTAGATATGATTTCGACCAAAGTGGATTTAAGGGTCCGATCAAAGTCCACCTTAGGGTGCTCTGTTGATGGGGATTTTGTAGGGGATCTTCCTCTCTCACTATGGGGATGGTGTGGGTCCAATTAATTTGGATTTGGTGGATTTTTGGTGAGTGTCCTATTTTAGTCTTAAATTTGAGCTCCAAAATTGAGCTCGAGAAGTGGATTTGAGTGGCTAAGGTTGGTTAGATTAAGCTTAAGAGGTCTCAATGAAGCTTTGGAAGCAATTTTATAGATTCTCCCCAAGGAAATTCAAGCTCTCTTTGTTTGTCCATGGAGGGTGGGTTTAAATAGAGGGAGAAGGAGAGGTCAGCAGGGGCAATTGGTGGGTGCCTTAGGTTGCTTATGTGGATGCCAACAAGGTGCAAAATCCAATTGGGATGAGACAGATTATATGGGTTTAATTTTTAGTTTTAGCCATGGGGGAGCACTTGGGGGTGGCTTTTCCAGTAGCCAAGGTGGTCGGCCGGCTAAGGAGAGGTCACCATCCCACTGAGGGAGGTCAGGGCTTGTGTTTGGTGAAGTCAATTGGGGTTCACCATTTGTAAAGGTGTTGAATTAAAATAGGATATGTGAATGGTTATTTTGGGTCAAAGAGGGTGAATTCTTAGATTTGGGTTGGGTTCACCCACCAATGCCGGCTTAAGTGCTGAGGAAATTAGATGGTTCACCTCAATCATTAGTAAGGTCCTTATCCAAGTGATTTGGTTAAGTATGGGATTTAGGTGATTCATGGGAAGTGTTAAAAGAATCTTAAGGATATTTAATAGTGGCTTGGGCTCTTTCCACTAATAGTATGATGATGTGGCACAGCTCTGATGGCTCACTTATGGCTTGAGAGTAGCTTCATGGCTTGTCCTTGGCTTGGTCAACTTTCATGAGGAGGGATTTTTTAATTTATGAATTATTTGGGTGAAGTTTGGCATGATTCTTCATTTAGAATGATTTTATTTTGAATTCAGGACTTTATGAATGATTTTAATCGAATGGATTATGAAGAGAAAGAATTGTCATGTTAGCTTTGGATTTGGGCTTTTAAATTTAATGTGGTGTGCTTTAGATTTTGAATTTAAAAATTAATTTTGGATTTTGAATTTTAAAATTAATTTTAGGCTAAATTTTGAGCTAATTGAATATTTCATTTGATGTGTGGAGATTTCATGTAGGATTTGGAAAAATTTCAAGTGATTCTGAATTGAATTGGCGGGCTAATTTGATATATTTAGGCATATGGTCAAAATTGGGGCTTTTTGGTTTGGGTAAAATTGGGTTTATAATCGGATCAAATTGGGCTTGAAATTTTTTTTAGATTAAATTCTGTGATACTGAATTTTTGTTTGGAATTGAAATTGGGCAAGATTGAGGTCAATTGGGCAAAAATTAGGGTTAATTCTGGGACATTTGAGCTTTTAAGGGCAAATTGAGGCTTTTGGTCAAATTTGATAATTTGGTTAAATTGGGTCAAATTGATGATAAAAAATTTAAATTGAGAATATTTGGGCTGATTTTGGAATTTTTGGGAATTTTTTGAATTTTTAAAATTTTTAGGTCATGAAGGGCATTTTGGTAATTTTGGCAGTTTTTTGGGATATTTTAAAAATTTTGTAATTTCGGTTAATTTTCATCAATTGTGGTAGTGGTGAGTGGTTTGAGATAATTTTTGAAGAGGTTTGGGTATTTTGGGTAAGTATTTTGGGAATTTGGTAATTTTGGGAAAAAATGGGCTAACAAGCCATGAAACCATGCCAAACCAATAGGATCGATATTAGGATTCATTTTGGATGCTCAATATGCTGGTCTTAACCCTCTTATCCAAATACTAGGGGTACAGTTTCATTCATATGAGCTTTCCAAATGAAATCGTGTGACCACATTAAGGGGTCTTAGGGTTTGGGGTGTGTAAAAAAGTGTAATGTGTGCAAGTTAGCCCTAGCAAAATTAGATCAGCTAGGGTTAGTCTTAAGGTCTAACCATTTTCTGGGGGACTTCACTTGAGTTCCCCTATACTGAACCCACCTACTAGGTGCTAGATGTTAGAACCAATATGTGGAACTCCAAAATAAGCAAAGAAGAGTTTAGAATTTCAAATTGTGAGGGTTTCTTTTTTAGTCCTCTAGGAATAGTCAACAGGAATGTCATTTGGCTAGACCCTAGGCTACTAAAGAGGAAGAACTAGACCTCAACCAAAAAAGCGGTCAACAAATGGACCCCTACTAGGTGGGGTGTGCTCGACAAGCACACCGCGAGTATTGGCGTTGACTGATGAGATCAACAAAACCAACACAGATTTCTAATTCAACATACCTAAAATGAAGAGTAAAATTGAGCAAGGATTGTTTAAGCTGCAGAATTAGCAACTGAACATTCGGTGAAAATCAAGGAGTTGGAACTCTTGCTTGGGATTAAAAGATGGGTTTCAAATTATCAAGTTTTAGGTACATTGCCGAATAAGAATTAGGATTCAGCTGTTGGCCCCAAAATGGGAATTTGAAATTTAGGTATCAATTATGGATAAAGAATTGGATGCCTTACTAAATTTAAGGTGGTTTTTCTTCTGGGGTCGATATGCAAAATGATCTCCTCGTTTCTGACACTTGGCTTAATAATTCCTGGAATTTACCTTTTCTTACTCAGTTAGTGGGGGCTGATAATGCTAATTATATTTCTACTATTAATTTTGATTCCCATAAGCCTGATACTCCTTTGTTATTGATACATCCTGGTAGATCTGTTACAAAAATGATCTATCATTCCACATACCATTTTCAGCCAACTACATGGGGGGATGGTCTGTGGAACCATGCACTAACACCTTGTATGTCTTTTTTGGCCTGGAGAATTTTTAATCGTTTACTACCTTGTGACGACATTCTCAAGCTCAAGGGTTTAAGGTTAGCTTCTTGCTGCTCTCTATGTAACAATGATGAGGAAACTTTGGAACATTTATTTTTCACTTGTCCATTTTCGCTTCAAATCTGGAGGTTGGGGGGCCTTTGGTTTAGCACTTCTCTGTACCCGGCCACAGATTTGAGCCACACTACTCTTTTGTGTAATCCGGATCAAAGGCGTAACCATTTTTTACAAATATATCCTTACATTATATGTTGGTTCATTTGGATGACCCAGAATGATATTAAACATGCGAATAGTAAACCTCGATGCTCCAATGTCATCTCCAATATTCTGTCTTATGCTCTTAAAATTTATAAGCTCAGTGGTAAGAAGGATAATTTCTTCTCGGGAATTAGTTATTTTGATTCTCTCCCTCACCCTCTAAAGAGTAGATCGATTTCCAAACCAACCTTGGTTAAGTGGCAACCGCCCCCGATGGGGTGGGTGAAAATTAATACGGATGGTAGTTGGAATCATAGAGGTGTCGGTATTGGGGGAGTCGTGCGAAACAACTGTGGTCACTGCCTGTTATTTTTTTCATCTCCATGTATTGCAAACTCTGCGGTGGACTCTTAAGCTCATGCTATTTTAATGGCGGTCACTATTGCAGTTACTTTAAATTGGGCTAATATTTTGATTGAGACCGATTCCAAGATTTTTTTCGAGATGCTAAATCATGGGAGACTTGTCACTTGGGATGTTTCTTACCACATTAACCGCATTAACCGTATTATCTATTTATCCTCTACTGTTTCGGTTCTTTGGAGATTTATTCATCGCGAAGGTAATAGGTCAGCTAATTGGGTGGCAAAACGCGGTGCCTCCACCTCCACGATCTTAGTCGATACTGTGCCTCCCTCTCCTTTACAGGTTTTACTTCATGGGGATTTAATGACTGAACCTTATATTAGGAATGCTAATAGCTGATTGGTTTGGTGTAATTATTCTACTTAATAGCTAATTGGTTTGGTGTAATTATTCTGCTTATGGTTTTGATCTCCATCTGCTACGCGGTGATGCTTCAATTGGCTCGGTACTGTTTGCTGGATTTTAATTCTCGATACAGGAATGTAATGGTTTTGGAGGGGTGATTTTCTTCTCCTCCTTTTTACATTCTAGACACTTTGGATCCTATTTTTGGTGCAGGCTTAGATGTATATTTATGCAGAAACCCTATGATGGATGTTGGCTTTATGGAATAGCTGTCATACATCGGGATTGATAGAGATACTTCACTACAATTTCTACTCAATGCGGTCCTTTCCTAAGGTTTCGTTGTCTTGCCTCTCACCAAAATTTAAATGTCTTTATGTCAGTGGTGCTGCTACAAAANGGAATAGCTGTCATACACCGGGATTGTTAGAGATACTTCACTACAATTTTGGCTCAATGCGGTCCTTTCACCAGATTTTATATGTTTTTATGTCGGTGGTGCTGCTACAAAGTTCTGTTGGTTTTGGGTTTCGTGTTGTTGTATTTTGGTTTTGGGTATAATATTTCTGTGGTATACATTTTGGACGATCACATGTATTTTTAGATTGCTTTTTTCTTAGGCTTGGTTTCTCTTATGTGTTGCGTTGTAATGCGGAGACTGAAACCCCTAGGGCTATATTGTATTTTTTTTCTTTCGCGTTTAGATGGGGATCCACTATCCCTCCCAAATTTTTTAATATCTTTCTTAATTAACGCGTAAGGAGCCACGAACTGCTCTTTTAACTAAAAAAAAGAGGGTGGTCTTAAACTAATCTCAAAGAATGGGAGTGGGATGGCTTGAATTATCAAAATGCTTATTCCCACAACCCCAAACTTTGATATTTGGACCATTGCAAAGCAATGTGGGATCAGATGTTTGTATCCTCTTCCTCCAAAATTGAAAAATGGGAATAGGACGTTTATGCCTACCTTAGATAGTAAATATGGGAATAGGATGTCTGTACCTATCCCGAAGAATATATATGGGAATAGGACGTCTGTGCCTATCTTAAAGAGTAAAGATGAGAATAGGATGTCGATGCCTACCCCAAAAAGTAAAGATGGGAATAGGTAGTGCCTACCCCGAACAGTAAAGATGGGAATAGGACGTCTGTGCCTACCCCAAAGAATATATATGGGAATAGGAGGTTTGTGCCTACCACAAAAAGTAAAGATGGGAATAAGACGTCTGTGCCTACCCCGAAGAATAAAGATGGGAATAGGGCGTCTATGCCTACCCCGAAGGGTAAAAATGAGAAAAAGACGTCTATGCCTACCCCGAAGAGTAAAGATTGGAATAAGACGTTCGTGCTTACCCCAAAAAGTAAAGATGGGAATAGGACGTCTGTACCTACCCCAAAGAATAAATAAGGGAATCAAAATCTAGGTACTGACCCAAAGCATAATGTAAAAATAGAGTAGAGAACATGCGATGTTAAACTTATAGATATGTGGATTGTGAGGAGCTTACAAAAATTTTGTGGGATTTTGGGAGATTTTGTGCATAACATGCAGTTTTGTGGGAATGTGAAGAGATTGGTAGAGGACAAGATAGTTGTGCTGCAAAAGCAGAGAGTAAGTAATCTTGAATATGAGAGAAACAAACTGAACAAATTTAAAATTTTCTTTTCTCGTTGTCTTTATCATATTTAATTTTCAAAACATATTTTCAAAATATTTTTCTTTTGGTTAATTTTCAAAAACATTTTTGAAGTTTTAAGCTCGAGCTTTCATTATATCGTTCTTTGTTCATATGGATTCTCATCAATCACACAAGGGAGGCCAAACAAATTGAAACTTGAAAGAAATTTCATTAATCTGCTTCAAATATGAGTCATAGATTGAGTACATGTTAAAGAATCAAAAAACAACATGCTGAACACACTTGAAACACCATATAATGACAACATATGATAAAATGAATACACCTGATACATATCTCATCATATCAAAACACGGTACAAAAAAGTTTATGTTGATCATCTTCGACGTGATGAGCTCCTAATCAAGTTGACCTACTAAGCCACGCTCTAGGATAAGAATTCCCTTCTCATGTACTTAGAGGTGCAACCCTCTCATAACTCATATGGTTGTAACTCTTCCAGCTCAGGATCTGGACGGAACCCTCGTGGTATCTTATCATCCCGCATTCTCCTGCAGGTTACGAAAACTTGGGTATGTTGCACTTCCGGGATGTAATGTTTAGCTAAATCAGCACCATTTCCATCTAGAACCAACACTGATCCCAGTGGCAGCATAATTTCAAAGGACCCTCTGAATTCTCCGGGACCAATGATAATCAATCTCTTTTCTGAGAGTATATTGCTTTTGCTGATGAAAGACACTGTGCAAAAAGGTCTAAAAAATCATGATGGTCAATATAAAGAGGAATGCAACTCCTTTCATCATAAATATTGATGATGCAACTGTTCGTGATGCAGTCCGACGGCAGTATACTCCATTAAATTAATCCTTTAACCATTCTCTTTATCACATAAGGCATTGGATCCACCTCATTGTATCTTAAGATACAAGGGGGGTTCCCTTGTCTGTCTTCAATGAAATTGTAGAAACAACCACATTGAATGGTTATCCTACCTTCCCGTGCATCCACTTTTGCGGCTCCGCATATGTTCTTGGCCTCAGTGGACCAGCTCGGCCTCTAGCTTGCAGAGCAAATACGTGGGCCAAAATCCTCTTCACATCGTTCTCTGAGAAGAATCCAGTATATAGTGACAAGCCCTCTAATATATGATAACTTTGCCTCGGACCTCTCATAGAATTCAAATTCTCTTCACTTTACTCTACAGATTTTCTCCACCTCAGCTGTAGGAATATCATAAAATTTTTGGGGCTATGTTGGCCTTTTTGTCTAAACCTCTTCAAAGACCAGTGTATATTTTGTATCTACAGGTAGTGGAATATATTACTCAACATCTGTATGTGCTGCCTCGTGACCTCCTACTATGGAGGCTGTGAATTCTTACTCTGAATTATAGCAATCTAAGTGTAGAACATTGCATCCTGGGCATTCTACAAATGATCGTTTTGTAGATGTTCCTCCGGGAAGCTCTATGTTACATGTTGGTCAACCCCTATAGGGCTCATGGGATATCTCGTTCTGCTTCGGCTCTACGGCCGGCTCCAGCTTATCATTTGTACCTGGTAGACGGGAAGAAGTTTCTTTCATAGGTAGTTCATAAATCCTCCCTTTAATAATTATGGTAAATAATCTAAATGCTTCTCTCTATTGTCTCCTTTCTTCCCATAGAAAGGCTTTGTGTTTGCGTCGGTCGGTGTTGCGATGCTGCATTCTTTGCAGTGGTGCGTAAGGTACTCTATCTTCATTGACACATATTAAATCCCCCATTGGTGCAGTTATTAGGGAATTTAGATGACTTGTCCCATCCATTGGGTATTGTTGAGTGATCATATTTTTTCTCTTTCACGAGGAGTCGCCTTCAGCTCCAATTTTTAGTAAAGACGGTGATCCTTCTTTTTCCCGCCGGTTGACAATGTCCATCAGAGGACCTTCAAAATTTACATCAACCTGACCAAAGTCAAAAGTGAGGTCTATGATGCCTCCCTGAACAACCCTTTCCTTATCTAGTGCGAGATTTAAGCCATCTTTAAAGAAAAAGATTAGCTTAAGTTCTGACATTTCTTCTACAGAAGACAGAAAAATATGAGTGTGCTGACGTCCAACATGAACAAGAACAAAAACAAATCGTCAATAATTTTGATAATTTATAAAAATTATTTATTCAATTTTATTTAATTTAACTAGATTTAGAAATTAGAAACAAAAAAACAAAATGAACAATTTCAAAAATTTTTTTATTTTACTGAGGTTAATTTATTGCAAAATTTTGGACCGAGTCACAGACATTTAGCCAAATAAATAACCCCAAAACTATCAAAGTTTCAAGAGCAATTGTCAATTTTGAGAGGCATCATGTTGGATAATATATCTTCAAGTACAAGCCATTGACCGGTAACATGGGTCTTTCGCCTAAATAATCCACCAGCTGGTAATATCCCTCCGAGTAAACTTCTTCTATAACAAATGGTCCCTCCCAAGTTGGTTCAAATATTTCATCTATTTTACAATGAGTAAAAATAGTTCTTTTGAGAACGAGCACAAGATCATCAAAACGTCCTCAGGCGGACCAATTTTTCATGAGTCTGCACCATCCTTGCTCGGTAAAGCTTCAAGTGTTGTTGTGTTTCTAGTCGTTTTCCTTCAAGACTTTCCAATTCTTCAAGTCTGAGTATTGAACTTTCTTCACTTGTGATTTTGTTAGTGATGGTGACTATGAGAGACGGTGTCTGGACTTCTAGCAGTAGCATAGCGTCAGACCCCTACACAAGCACATAGGGTGTACATTGAGTGGGAGCTCTGAACGTCATCCGGTAGGCCAACAAAGCTTCCAGTAGTCTGTTATGCCAATCTCTTTTATTTTCATATAGTGTCTTTTTCAAGATCTGCACTAGTGTTTTGTTGAAAGCTTCAGCTAAGTCATTTGCTTTGGGGTAGTAAATTGTTGACTATCTCCAATCTATTCCATGCAGTCTAATAAATTTATTGATCTTCGTGCTTTTGAAGGTTGTCCTATTAATGAAAATTACCCTGCGTGGAACACCGAAATGATAGACTATATTGGTCTTGAAGAATTACAAAACTTGTTATGTTGTAACCTCTCATAACGACACCGCCTCTACCCATTTTGAAAGTAGTCCGTAGCGGCAAGAATAATCCTATGTCCCTTAGAGGATGGAGGGTCTATCAGACCTATTATGTCCATGCCCCAACACTCAAATGGCCATAAGGAGACAGATAGGTGTAGCACATTTGAAGTTTGGTGTAAGACCGCCCCATGCACTTGGCAAAGGTGACACCTTCTAGTTGTATCCATACAATAGAATATCATTACTATCCAATAATATCGAGTCTTTTGATCTTGACCTTCATCTTTGGCCATGTCTGGTGAGCACCTTACAATACGACATTTACTTCTTTGATAATATTTTGTTCTTCTGCTCTGCTCAGATATCACAGCCACATCTAATCAAATGACCTCCTGCAGAGAACATCTCCCACGAGAGTGTACGACATAGCTCTTCTTGTTATGTGTTATGCTTCGGACTTGACATCCGTCAACTTTCTAGTTTACAAATATTCTATTAATGTTTTTCACCAAACTTCATTGATGTCATCAACTGCAATCATCATTCCTTCTTCTTTTTCAAGGTTGTGTAGATTATCAAGGTCGATTCAAGACAAAACTCATCTTCCTTGTACCATAATGTCAATGGAATCCACCGGTGGACATGCCAATTCCTTAGAAAGTTTTTCTAGAGTGTCAGCGTGTGTGTTATCTCCTCGAGGATTCCGTTATAGAGTTACATTAGGGATCTGCCCCAACATCTTCATCGCATACTGATGGTATTCTGCTAAACTTGGTTTCAAAATCTTGTATTGTTTAGAAACTTGTTGAATGACGAGTTGAGAATCGTCATAGATGGAAATTTCTGATATATTTATTGAGATTGCCAACTCCAACCCGGTGATTAACGCTTCATATTCTGCTTTGTTATTTGTACACGGCTCTGTCAGGTGATAGGAGAATCTCAAAGTACCTTTATCTAGCGTGATGAAAATCAGACCAATCCCTGCTTTGCCTGGTATAATTATTTATGATCTTTTATCTTTTCTAGCCTAAGAAGCTCCACCGAAATACATCTGCCAATGTCAAGCATCGACGGGTTCTATTTGGAATATCTGCTCATCTGGTAGTTCATAATTGAGTGGGGACCCAGTTGGAAGTGGGTGTGCAGCGAGAAAATCTGCTAAAATCTGTCTTTTGATTGCGCGGAGGGGAATAAAAGTTATATCGAATTGCAGTAAAATCATTGACAATCTCGCTAGACGTCCGGAGAGTGTTGGTTGGGTCATCAAATACTGCAATGGATTAACTTTCGAAATAAGGGTAATTTTATGAGAAAGCATGTAGTGGCTAAGCTTTTGGGCAGCGAAAATTAAAGCTTGACAATGCTTCTCAATCGGCAGATACTTCACCTTTATCGGTATTAGACGGTGACTTAAATAGTATAGTGCATTCTCCTTTCCCTCATCATTGACTTGGGCTAATAGGGCTCCAAGAGAGTCGTCTAAGGCCACAGTATAAAGTAACAACGGTTTTCTCGGGATAGTGGCTGCCAAAACAGGAGGTGTCATTAAGTATTGTTTAACATCTTCAAATGCCCGCTGGCATTTCTCTTCCCAAATAAATTTGACATCATTTTTAATTAATGCCGAGAAAGGCTTCACCAACCTGAGCGATTAGAAATAAAGCTTCTTAGATATGCCAACATTCCTTGAAATGAACATAGGTGTTTTAAAGTTTTGGGAGGAGGCATTTCCAAGATAGCTTTAACCTTATCCGGGTCATTCTCGATTCTTCAATGACGAACAAGGAATCCTAAAATTATCCGGAGGTAACGCCGAAGGCACTTTAAGGAATTCATCTTAAGATTATATTGTCATAATCATTCAAACACTATCCTCAAATCGTACAAATGGTCAAATTTTTGTTTACTTTTGATGACCAAATCATCCACGTAGCACTCCACTTGGTTGTGAATGAGGTCGTCAAAAATTTTCGTCATTCCTCGTTGATATGTTGCTCTGGCATTCTTTAATCCGAATGGCATCACTGTGTAGCAGAAAATTCCAATTGGTGTTCTGAATGTTGTAAGTCTCGCATCCTCTGGAGCCAATTTTATTTGGTTGTATCCCAAAGATCCATCCATGAAGGAAAAAATCTCTTGTGTTGGAGCGATGTTCACCATTAACTTTAGTATCGGTAGTGGAAATTCATCTTTTGGATATGCCTTATTTAGATCCCTAAAATTGTCACTTACATGAATTTATCCATTATTCTTTATAACTAGCATGATATTGGCTAACCTTGTGGGGTATTTCTCTTTTCTTACAAAGTTGGCGTCTATTAATTTCTTCACCTCGACAACAACTTGTTATTCTATTTGAAGATGCATCCTTCTGAGAGCTTGTTTCACTGGGGTCATATTTTTGTCCACACCAAGATTATATACTACAACTTTTGCTGATAGACCTAACATTTCATCGTATCTTCAGGCGAAGCAATCTTTAAATTTTGATAATAACTTTATCAGCTCTATGAATTCTCCCTTGTGGAGTAAGGAACTTATAAAGGTTGGTCGGGGCTGCTCCTCAGGCCCGAGGCTAATTTCGTTTAACTCATCAACTGTTGACTTAATCTCTTCTTCAAATTCTGACGGATCAACATCTATTAATTGTTCTTGAGAGTCATCCTCTACACCAAGGAAGTCCTCTTTAAATTCATTAGTAATAACCATGCAAAACTCTGAATCATGAATTGGTCCTACAGTACCTAATTCAAGACTTTGTTTTGAATTAGAAGTTTGGCTTTTAACATTCCACAACTTTTTAAAAAGTTGTAGCTTATCTTTTGGCATTTTTTTTGGCACATATCCTTGTTCAATTAATTTTTGTACATAAGGAGAAAAGTAATCAAAAGATAATTCCATCAATTCATTAGAATCATCATCCAAATTTACATGATTTTTAGAATTAGTAGAAGGGGAAGCACGGTAAAACTTGATCAGTTTCAAACCAACACCGCGGACTTCCTTGACCTATAAACTCTAAACCTTTTGAGGGTAGATCAAAGTAAGGGTCATGGCATTCACATAGTGGTTGATCCGACCATACATCGACTCATATTCATCCTTTTCCACATCTTCCAAGGAGATCTTGTATTGAGGTTTCTTTTGTTATATCATCATCATTTCTTCCTCAGAACTTCCTTCATCAGAACTTTCTTCCATGTCGATGTTGATGGTCGGCCTAGTCCGTTCATGAATTGGATTGGTTCTTCCTTGTCCACGTCCAAAGCCTTCATCTCGGGCAGATGGGCTAAAAAAACCTCTACCACCTCATTGTGAAGGGACGATAATAGATTGTTAAATTGGACTTGAATGACCTCTTCTATATGATCCTTCTGAGTCTTGTATTTCATTCATCACAACTTCACGAGAAAAGACTATCTTCTTTAGAGGTGCGTAGTAGGCGGCGCCTTCATGAATTGAGAATGGTAGTAAATCTCCTTTATTGCAATGTTCTTGTCCTTCTTGAAAATATTTGATGCATTAATGTAAGGATGTTCATTAATCATTAGTCATCCAATTAAGGCATTGAAAGAAGTCTCTCCATCGATGATGTGGAATTTTGCAGTTGTTACTAATTCTCTAGCTTTCATTAACAGTGTAATTGATCTAAGGGCTCTTTCTCCTTTTTGAGTGAACCCTCTTAACATCATTTTATCGATTGTAAGATTCTGAGCTTCAATGTCCAAATATGCTAATGTTCGTAGACTCATAAGGTTTAGTGATGCTCTCAGGTGTACTAAGACTCTGAAAATACAAGTCTGTCAATATTAATGGAGATGTAGAGCAGTCGATTATGGTCGGTGGTACCGAACAACAACACTTTATCTGTGAATGCTATCCCAAGTTATTCTTTCCACGAACAAACTTCACCTGAGGATGTGCTGGCCAATTGAGTCAAGCAAATCTCTGGGTCGAGCAAGCCTGTAACCAGAGATTCTCTCATTTTCTTTGATATTGTTAGAGTGTCATAGATGCTTAGTTTGGTCGGTAACCTCCTAAGATGAGCTAGCATGTTATAATAAAATTTTTATAATCCTCCAATTTTTACTTGGCTATGCGGCTCTTCCACTGACAGAGGTGGATGTAGCTTTTCTTGAGTGACTATTTGTTTTCCTTTATACACTGAAGTTGACCTTGGGGTAATTCTTTTTCACTCCTTAGATTCACTTCTGTAATTTCTTCTTCTCGAGACACTGTAGGCTAAATTTCTGATATTCCTTCTTCATCATCAGAGAGATCCAAGTTAATGGAAAGTGGTGCACAGTGGCACTCGAGGACTGGCTTCTCACTCCTAGTGCTATCGTAACTAGTATTGTCGACGTATTATTCATTCTTATTAACGGGTTTATCAGACTCAAGTACAATTTAAGGATCGGTTTGGGAATCGTGATTGTAGTTAGATTGAACAAAGTCAGTTATGTTATCATTAGAAACAACCAAAATGTAGCCAAAATCATAATCATTATCTTCATAATACCCCGGTGGGGCAAAAAGATAATCATGCATGGTCAAGGGTTTGAGGATTTTCTTCTTCGAATTTGAGACAACCAATCAAACAGAGGCAACCCCAATCCTTACCCCCCGCGCTATCAATCTTCATGACGTCGATCTATTTCTTCTCTTTCGGTTGCGGTGAATTCTATTTCAAAATCTCGAACTTGGGCTGAGCAGCTTGTAGACTGTGAATGGCCACCTGAACTAAAGCAATCTCAATCTGACCTAGTATCTTCTTGGATGACTTGCTCCAAACTATGCTCCATCCGCCTTTTTCTGCATATGGATCTATTGGGTCGATTGGCTCAGCCGAAATCATTTTTATAGAACCTTTTTTAGGCTATTTAAAATATTCCTTTGGGATTGTTATATTTCCTTCTTTATAACTCCTCTCAAGCCAATCCTTAATAATAAACATGCCTTCTATTGTATGTCCCAACATCCTATGGTAGGCGCAAAAATTGGGACTATCTTTCTTATCAACCTCTTCAGCCTTTTTTGGTTCTAGCAATCTGAACTCTGACTTTTTTCATTAAGTTTCTTAACATCTTCGGCACGGCCTTGTCTTTATAAGAATACACTCTTCTTCTTCAATGAAAGATTCAGACCAGTTCTACCCCCTACTCGGTATGGTCCTCCTTGGTATGACTGTTAGCTGGATTGTCCATACGGTTGTGTTTGTTGCTGAGCGTGCTGTAACAACTTTTAGGAATTTTGATGAGAATGTTCTACCTGTATCTTTATTGGCAGATTTACTTTATCAATCATTGCCACTTTCCCTAAACTCTTCTCGAATGCTCTGGTTGTCTTGGACTTCTTCACTTTCCATTGAGAATCCATATGTTTAACTTCCTCTTGTAAACTACTGGTTTTCTTAGCAACTTCTCAAAGGACTTGATGGTGAGTCCCTTGAGCATGAAAGCTACTTGCCCATGTATGCTTTTGAGTAAGAACTCAATCGCATGTTGTTCCTGTTGTTGAGGTTCACATTTCACGCTAAGGTTTCTCCACCTCAAGATATAATCCACTGGAGTCTCATTAGTTATTTGCTTCTCCACTATGAGATCTCCAATAGAAACATGGTACTATGCTCCAGCAAATCTCTTTATGAACATCTGTTCTAACTCTGTAAATGTTTTCACTGATCTATTGTGTAACTCAGCATACTAATCAAAAGCAATCTTTGACAGGCTGCTAACAAACTGTTGGAAGAGTAAGGCTTCATTGCCTCATGTGTTGCAACAACTGGCTTGAAAATGTGCTATATGATGTTTGGGATTCCCAGTCCCATCAAATATTTTAAATTTTAGGGTATGGCATGACATCAAACTCCTATAGGAAAGGTCTACCCCTTAAAATTAATGCACCACCCTTATATTGGGCTAAGACACCTCGAACTTGTTGTTCGACCAATTGATTGATATACTTCTCTAGCATGGCATTTAGTGAGGAATCCTTCTTTTGCTAGTCTTCTCCTTTAGCAGAAGCAACTTATTTTTGTTCATTGGTAATATGGTTTATTTCAGGTTGGTCAACTCGTGGAGAAGCTACATGCTGTGACTAGGGATGCACATTAACTGTAGTCATGGCGGCCATGGAGGTGGCCATCTCATCCATTTGCTTCTCCTTTTGATTGATCTATCCATTCCTTAAGAAAATAGCTCTACACAAATCGTTTGTGATGTTTCCTTCGATGAGAGGTTGAGCATTGCATGCTGATAAAGCGGCTCCAGTCTCGATGACATGAATATCCATGAAATCTTCATCTAGATAATCATTTAAATCAAAATCCTCATCTTCATCATTAATGGCTACACCATGTTCTCTGGCTAGCTTGGAAATCTCAGCTCTGAGCTTTTTGACTTTTCCTCCAATTGTCGCCCTTTGAATTATCTTAAGATCGGCAGGATCTTCCCGAACATTCGTCACTTGTTCAGTAAATTCTCTAGTAGATAATTTGGACTTTTTCTTCATTCCACTATTCTGTCATGCGGGCTCACTAGATCGTATTGGTATGGAGAATTTGGGTACCCACTCTTTTTCTCTTGACGATGATGTCCTTAGATGGGGTATCTCAATAGAGGCATCGACATGTCAAAGAGAAGTATGCTCCCCGCGGTGCAAACCAAACACAATATGAGGTAATTTCTTCATCTTTTCCCTCTTCAAGGAACTCTTATGGGTAATAATTGGTTGAATCTTTGGACCCATACGTGAATTAACCGGTCGACATCCTGTAGATTTTGGAGCGATAGATGTAACAAAATCTGTAGTAGTAACGCTAGTATCAACTCGGCTCCCCAGACAGAGTTAGACAGGAATACAAACTGATAAAGTTTCAATTGACTTGTGGGAATGTCGGGCAATCCTGAAATCCCATAGAATTTCCTTCTTCATCTTTGGGGATACTACACATCTCATTCTCTTAAGCAGTTCGACTATTGAACATCCTTCCTTGGTGGCCAATCTCTAAAACATGACCCAAACTTTTGTGATAGGAGTAGGCTTATCCCTCTCCTCACTACGATCGTGAACTGTCGGTAAAGTAGCAAAAAATTCTCGAATAGTTTCATATCCATTAGTCCTCATAAATGGGTGAAACATACTCCCTTATAGAAGTGGAGAGATCTCCTGCAATCCAAATTCCTCATTGTGAGGAACTCATCATCTGACACTTTTTCTGAGATTTTGGCCTTAGTTTCCCTCCAAGCTTTTTGGCTATGGTTCTTTCTCTTTCATTGAGTCAGTGGTGCAGACTTTGAACTCGATCCAATTTTAAACACTAGCAGAGGGATGGTAAATTCATCAGTTTCATCCTCTAGAATCATAATCTCATTTCCTTCAGCAGAAAAGGGGATAACATAATTGATAGATGCTGGGGGAGCGACAGTTTTCACCTTCTTGCAAGAAGGGAACTCTTGGGGACTGTTGAGGTCAAATTCAATGAGGGCTCTTGAACCTCTGGAGCGATGTCTTTCATTATGAGGAACGAGGCCTTTTCTAGTACGACTTCAAGTTCATAAAATTTGGTTCCAAACTTTATGGTAAGAGTGACATTACGAGCGTTGCAACTTGTTGGCAAATCACAGGAAAAGGTGAGCATAGGGAACACCATTGTGGTAGCTTCAAAAAGAAAGCTCTAAGGTTAGTTATTTGGCCATTACGTTCTAACTCTAGTGTGAACAAAAAAAATTAACAAAGGCCGATTCGTGTACTAGGCAAATTTTCTTTTATTTTTAACTTGTGATGGTTTTAAATTTTTAGTAAAATTAGTTTAAAATTAAAAGGATTTACATAATTAAATTAAATGAGAAAGTGCAGCACGACACAACTCGATTTAATTTGTAACAGAGCAAACAAGGCTTGAAGGGAAAAATGAAGTTTAGGACCCACTGCGGGACCAACTTCACAACGCACAATGCCCCCGCGGAACTAGTTCACCATCACACCTATTGGGGGTCTGACCCCACACAAATATTAAAAGGTCCTTAATGGCCTCCTGAACCTCCTTATTCAAAGGAGATCTAACAGACGGTCTTGAAGTCCCAAAGGGTTGACCGTACATTTCTAAGAAAGAAATGGGAGAAGCATGCCAACGGAAGAAGGGTAATTTGGTTCATGGGGGACAAGAATGCATTTCCGATATATGAAGATAATATTCCCTAATTTAAATGGAGAGAGAAGCAAATCCTTAGCGGTGTCGCCAGAACTTCTTGACACTATTTTTGGTTGTGCAGTTGTTAAGTTGTCGGCTATTAGGATGGATATCCCAATGCCTGTTTTGATTTAATTTAATAAACATATAATTTAGAATAAATAATATTTTAATTTTTTAGAAATATAAGATCAAAAAAATCTCATATCCCTAGTAGTTTAAATAAACGAGCCTAATATCGTAGGGAACGTATCTACCCCAAAGGATAAATACACTACTTACTGGTAAGTCTCGATTAAATAAACTAAAGATTGTATGACATCCGTTTAAATCTGCGACAACCATTTTTATGTTGACTGATAAATTCCCCAATTTAATATAAATAATTAAATAGAGTTTATATTAAACTATGTTCGAAAATGTTTCCTCTAAGGGCAAACCCCTATAGTTAATTATATCATAGATATCCAAAGACACCTAAGAAAACTCTCGATAAAAATTAGGGGATATTATCTTCAAAAAGGTCAAAGGATTATGAATTTTCAACGAGATCAGACAAAGAGGTGTGAAAACGGAATGAATTAATTTTGCAGCACTTTATTTTGAAATCTAAAGGAGGAAGGATTAGAGGAAGTCATAGATCCAGAGGAGAACCTCGGAGACTTCTCAAGCTAACCTATGATTTGGCTTCAATTTTGGAGATTAGAAATATTGAATATTTCATCCTCCCAAATTTATTAATTAGGTATTATATTTTTGCAAAACCCTATGCTTAGTGAATTTTGATGTTTTGAATATCCCTTAAGTATGCTAGTTATCACTTGATGTCTCATTTATGAGTTATTTGGGTAAAGGCCTTTAGGGGCAACTTGACTTAATTAGTTAATTTGATTTTAAAGAATTGTAGTGTTTTGATAGGTTTCAGGTAAATTATAAATTCTTTTTCTACACTTCATTAGACAAAATTTAAATTAAGCCTAGTTCACTACTAAGCCCTTAAGATTTAATGGCTAAATTTGTAATTTTAAGGAAAATAATTTTTTCAACATTTATATTATTAATCCTTAGCATGAACTATAAATCATTTTAAAAATATTAGTTGGGGGCTTCAAATCATTGAGTTATGATCTTCTAAAATCGAACCCTTGACCTTAACATCTCCTTGTTTAAATGCTCTTCCAAATTTCATTAATTTTAGAAATTACAAATTTATCCTTTATAAGACCAAAATGGAGTTCGTTTCTACCACTTACCCCTTATATATTACAATTAGGAAAACATATCAATTAAGATCATTTATTGCCCATTTAGTCCTTTGGTAAAGCCTAAATATTAATTAAGCCTTAAATTCTAAAATTACTCTTTTGCCCCTAAGGCCTTAATACCCTATAATTCATTAAGTTAGACTCAAATGAATTGAAAATTTTATGTTACCTCACTCATGGGTTAATAAAAACATCAGAGGAGAAATGTGATTTTTTGAATTTTATTAAGTTTTATAATTATTTATAATGTAAAAATAAGGACTTTCAATGAAAATTTAATAACTCAATCAAAATAAAACATATGACCTTAACAAAATTATTAGAGGTTCACCTAGATTAGAGGACCACGTGGACCACTTTTCATGATTTTTAGAGATTTAATTTAATTATTAGAATTACATGTTGGTTTTGAGAATTAATTAAATATAAAATAATATTTAAATGAAAATATAAGTTTTATATTTTTATTAATTCTCTCTCACTCTAGGTAACTCAAATAAATAAATTTCATATGGTTTTTACTTGTATTTTAATTATTGAAATTATTTTAATGAGAAATTAGAGAAAATTCATTTTTAAGCTTTTAAAATTAATATCTTGACTTAGAAAATTAGAAAAATTATTTTAATTGGTTCTATAGAATTTTCTGATTTTTATGATTTTTAATTCATTTTTAATTATTTAAAGGCTAAAATGAAGTATTTATTTTAATCCCAATTTTATTTTTCTTAGGTTTCTCTGGTCATAAGGAGCTCCCAAAACGAATTTGGTAATTTTTTTTAGTTGTATTTTAATTATTAGAATTATTTTAATGCTTAAATGTGATTTCACTCAATTAATACATTTAAATAGTCAAAGTAACTTCAATTGACTTGAATTTTTTTTGGGGAGCTCCTCTAATAATAAACTACTCTGTGGAATAGTTTTTATGTCATTTACATTTATAATTACTACAAAATAATTTTCTTTTCATTTTTAAGGTTAGTGACAATTATGTTTGTTTTTTATGAGTTAAATCAAGTTTATATTTTTCCTATGGTTCTCAGACCACAATGAGCCTACCAAAATAAGTTTTGTATTTTTCCTTATGAGTATTTTAATTATTACATTTTTTTAAACCAAAACAGGGACCATTAACTTGAAAATTAGATATCGTTAGTTAGAGATGCCACCTGACCATGGAAAAATCAGGAGAGATGACTAACAACAGAGGCCTCAAAAGCCCCGTAGTCCTATGCCATGGTGAAATGTCTATGCAAATATATATAATTTAAAATAAAATATGCATCAAATGAACATGAAAATATTTCCACATTACTTTCATCTCTTCACTGCGCAACTCAATATTTTAATTTTATTTTTATGATTTTTCTATACAAAGTTATGGATTTTTGAATTTATGGCTATTTAAAAAAATAATAAAATGCACCTAATTTCCTACTTATCCCAGTAAGCCTCGTACGTGTTGAAGAGACGTGTGTTGTCGCGAAATTAGGTGACGCCGTCAGCGTCATCTCCTCCTTTTTGAATCATGGCTCTGTTCAGCTCGATCAGGACCGTCCAAGCGATACACGCTCGATCAGACAACGTGTGGTCATCTTCCTTGATTAGTCAAGCCTGCAAATTATCCATTTTCAAATGTTAATATCTCGCTCGATTATTAAGCAAATTAAGTGTGGTTTGTTCCTATAAACTTGTTATGACTAGGAGAACATATTCTTACGGTTAATTACCCTTAAACAACTCTATGAACATGGAGAATAAATTGAAGCTCAGTTTAGGGTTAGTGTTCAATACCTTTTTCCAAGAGGGGAAGCCTTGATTGTATGCTTGGAAGCTTCGTGTGGGTCCAAAGAGCATAGGGATTGAGCCTCTTAAAGTGGTGAATTGCCTAGATATGATTTAGACCAAAGTCCATTTGGCGGTTCGATCAAAGTCCACCTTAGGGTGCTCTGGTGATGGGGCTTTTGTGGGAGATCTTCCTCTCTCACTGTGGGGATGGTGTGGGTGCAATTAATTTGGATTTGGTGGAGGTTTAGTGAGTGTCCTATTTTGACCTTGAATTTGAGCTCCAAAATTGAGCTTGAGCAGTGAAGTTGAGTGGCTAAGAGTGATTAGGTTAAGCTCAAGAGGTCGCAAAGAAGCTCTAGAAGCAATTTGACAGAGACTCCTAAAGAAATTCAAGCTCTCTTTGTTTGGCCATGGAGGATGAGTTTAAATAGAGGGGGAAGAGAGGCCCCTAAGGGAAATTGGTGGGTGCCCTAGGTGGCTTATGTGGATGCAAACAAGGTACAAAAATACAATCGAGATGAGACAACTTGGATGGGTTTAATTTTGAGTTTTATCCATGGGGGAGCACTTGGGGGTGGCTTTTCCGGAAGCCAAGGTGGTCGGCTGGCTTGGGAGAGGTGACCATCCCACTTTAGAGAGGTTAGGGCTTAGGTTTGGAGAAATAAATTGGGGTTGGAAATGTGTAGAGGTGTTGAATTAAAATAGGAAGTGGGAAGGGCTATTTTGGGTTAAATTCGGCCAAGTCATGGATTTGGGTTGGGTTCACCCACCAAGGCTGGCTTAGGTGCTGAGGGAAATTAGATGGTTCAACTCAATCATCAATAAGGTCACTATCCATGTCATTTGCTTAAGTATGAAGTTTAGGTGATTCATGGGAAGGGCTAAAAGAATCTTAAGGATAATTTAAAGTGGCTTGGCTGATGTGGCATAGCTCTCATGACTCGCCTATGGCTTGGGAGTAGCTTTATGGCTTATCCTTGGCTTGATCAAATTTCAGAAGGGATTTTAAATTTATGAAATATTTTGGTAGAGTTTGTCATCATGCTTGATTTGGAATGATTTTATTTTGAATTTATGACTTTAGGAATGATTTTAATTAAACGGATGATGAAGAGAAACAATTGTCATGTGGGCTTTGGATTTGGGCATTAAATTTAAATGTGGTGGGCGTGAGCTTTTGAATTTAAAAATTGACTTTGGATTAAAATTTGGGCTAATTGAATGTTGAGTTTGGTTTATGGAGATGTCATGAAGGATTTTGAAAATTTTCAACTGATTTTGAATTGAATTGGTGGGCTAATTTGATGGATTTAAGCATATGATCAAATTTGGGGCTTTTTGATTTTGGTAAAATTAGGCTTGAAATTGGATCAAATTGGGTTTGAATTTTATTTAGATTAGGATTGGGAATACTGAATTTTTGTTGGAAATTGAAATTAGGCAAGATTGGGGTCAATTGGCTAAAATTGGGGTTAATTTGGGGACATTTGGACTTTCAAGGGCAAATTGGGGCTTTTGGTCAAATTGGGTCAAATTGATGATAAAAAAATGAAAATTGAGAATATTTGGGATGATTTTGTAATTCTTGGAAATTTTTTGGAATTTTTAGGTCAAGAAAGGCATTTTGGTAATTTTGACAATTTTTTGGGATATTTTGGAAATTTGGTAATTTTGGTGAATTTTAGTCGATTTAGGTAGTCGTGCGTGGCTTGAGATGATTTTTTGAGAGATCTGTGTATTTTGGGTAATTTTGGAAAAAAAATAGGGTTGTAGGGATATTTTGGTAATTTGGTAATTTTGTGCCAAAATGGGCCAACAAGCCATGAAACCATGCCAAACAAATAGGAGCAATATGAAGATTCATTTTTTATGCTCAATATGTTGGTTCTAACCCTCTTAGCCAAAGAATAAGGGTATAGGTTCATTCATATGAGCTTTCCAAAAGAAATCATGGGACCACATTAATAGGTCCTAGGGTTTGGGGTGTGTGAAAAAGTGTAGTGTGTGCAAGTTAGCTCCACTAAAATTAGATCATCAAGGGTTAGTCCTAAGGTCTGACAATCCTATAGGGGACTCAACTTGAGTTCCTCCATTCTGACCTCACTTACTAAGTGCTAAAGGTTAAGACCAATATGTGGAACTCCAAACTAAGCAAGGAAGAGTTTGGAATTTCTAATGGTGAGGGTTCCTTTTCTAGTCCTCTAGGAATAGTCAACAGAAAAATCATATAGCTAGACCCTAGGCTACTAAAGAGGAAAAACTAGCCTTAACTAAAAATGAGGTCAACATGATCACACGACCAAAATTCTGGAATTTGCTTAGGCTCGGAAAGAAAGAAGTAAAGTAATGACGATGATATTAGCAGTTAATGGAAATTCAACCCTGAAGTCATATCCTTCAGTGCCCAACAAATAGAACTCCAATGTCAATTCGAAGAACGTCAGACCTATTTCTCTGGGACAACTTGAACAACCTTTATAAAATCTACAATAAATCAAGTAATGATTGCTACAAACAAAGCTGTGAACTTGCGGCCTCTTCAAATGTGGTGTCCATAGAAATAGCACATTATTATGTGTACTTGAAAGAAATTAGTTTCGATAGTACCTTAAGGAATGTGCTATTTTCTACACTTGTCATTTGTTAGTGGATGATACTTCAAGAAGTATGGTGCCTCGTGATGTTTCAGAGACAAATACTCCTTAGAAGCTCAGTTGTTGTGCTTGTCTAAAATTGGGTCCAAATCCTAACAAAAAGAGAAGAAAAGGATAATAAAATAAAAGAAAACTCATAAAATAATCAATTGAACAAAATGTAGTAGAACTTAAGGTCCCAAATATTTTCTCATCACTGTAAATCTTCACAAATTCTACAAATTTCCCACAAATTTGAAACACTATATTTTAGAGGATGAGGATTCTGACATCCGATTATGCATTGCTTAGCAATGATTCACACTAGATTTTATAGGATGAGGATTCACACATCCAATTCCGCATTCCTCTGTAATAGTCCAAATATAAAACTTTAGAAGATGAGGATTCACACATCCAATTAAACATTGCTTTGCAATGATCCAAATAACAAACTTTAGAGGATGAGGATTCACATATCCGATTCTTCGTTGCTTTGTAGTGATCCAAGTATCAAACTTTAGAGGATGAAGATTCAAACATCCAATTTTGCATTGCTTTGTAGTGGTCCAAATATCAAATATTAGAGGATGAGGATCATACATCGGATTCCGCATTGCTATGTAATGGTCCAAATATCAAACTTTAGAGGAAGAGGATTCATACATCCGATTCTGCATTTCTTTGCAATGATCCAAGTATTAAACTTTAAAGGAGGAATATTCTGAGATCTGATTTCGTATTTCTTTGCAATGATCAAATATCAAACTTTAGAGGAGGAGGATAACGACATCCGATTCTGCATTGCTCTGCAATGGTTTGAATATCAAATTTTAGAGGATGAGGATTCAGACATCCAATTCTGCATTACTTTGTAATAGTTCAAATACCAAACTTTAGAGGATGAGGATTGACACATCCGATTCAGCATTGCTCTACAATGGTCTAAATATCAAATTTTAGAGGAAGCAGATTTAGACATTCAAGTCCACATTGCTTTGCAATGGTTCATATATCAAATTTTAGTGGATGAGAATTCAGACATCCCATTCCGCATTGCTTTGAAATGGTTCAAATATCAAATTTTAGAGGAAGCGGATTCAAATATCTGATTTGGCATTGCTTTGTATTGGTTTAAATATCAAATTTTAGAGGAAGTAGATTCAGACATCCAATTCCGCATTACTGTGCAATGGTTAAAATATCAAATTTTAGAGGAAGCAGATTTAGACATCCAATTCTACATTGCTTTGTAATGGTTAAAATAACAAATTTTAGAGGAAGCAGATTCATACATCCGATTTCGCATCGCTTTGCAATGGTTCAAATATCAAATTTTAGAGGAAGTGGATTCAGGCATCAAATTCCGCATCGCTTTGCAATGGTTCAAATATTAAATTTTAAGGGAAGATGATTCAGACATCCGATTGTGCATCGCTTTGCAATGGTTCAAATATCAATTTTTAGAGGAAGAGGATTCAGACATCTGATTCTGCATTGCTTTGCAATGGTTCAAATGTCAAATTTTAGAGGAAGAGGATTCTGACATCCGATTTCGCGTTGTTTTCCAATGGTCTAAATACCAAATTCTAGAGATTGAAAATTTTATATCCGATTCTGCATTGCTTTAGGAGTCCCTCCTATCGTAATCTTTCAAATCAAATTCTATGTTATTCTAGAGGTTGAGGATTTTATATCTGGTTCAGCATTGCCTTGAGAGTTTCCCCTATTGTAATCTTTCAAATCAAATTATATGATATTTTAGAGGAAGCGGCTTCAGACATCCGATTTCGCATTTCTTCGCGATGATCCAAATATCATACTTTAGAGGTTAAGGGAATAAGCCCTTTAATTAATTCAAAGCATCATATTCCAAATCTTTGAGATAGGTTTAAGGCCACCTTAAATTGAGTAAGGCATTCTATTACCATCTTTTGAGATCAATATTAATACCACCGTAAATGGAGTAAGGCATTCAATTCTTCTTCTGCAATTGTTACCTGAATTTTGATTCCCATTTTGGGGTCAACACCTAAATCCCAATTCTCATCCTCCAATATATATCTGAAACCTGATAACTTGAAATCCACCTTCTAATCCCCAATGAGAGTTCTAAGTTCTCATTTGGATCAGATATTTACTCACCAAATCCCCAACGGAAACAAATTCTCACTCAAGTTCACTTTTCATTCTAGGTCTATTGACTTAGAAGTCTGTGTTGATTTTTTTGATCTCGTCGATCAACGCCAATACGTGCAGTGTGCTTGCCCAGCACACCAGACCTATTGGGGGTCCATTTGTTGACTTCATTTTTGGTTGAGGTCTAGCCTTGTCCTCTTTAGTAACCTAGGGTCTAGCCATAAGACTTTTCTATTGACTATTCATAGAGGACTAGAATAGGAACGGTCACCATTAGAAATTATGCACTCTTCTTTTCTCAACTTGAAGTTCCACATGTTGGTCCTAACCTCTAGCCCTTAGTAGGTGGGGTCAGTATGGAGAGCTCAAAGAGAGTCCCCTCAGGATGGTCAAGCATTAGGACTAACCCTCGGTGGTCTGGTTTTGGTTAGGCTAGCCTGCACCAACCTTCTCTCATACCCTAAAACCCTAAGACCCCTTTAATTTGGTCTCCTGATTCCTTTTGGAAAGCTTATATGGGTGGACCCAATCCCCTAGTCCTTGGCTAAGAGGGTTAGGACCAACATATTGAACATCCAAAGTGAGTCCTTATATGGCTTCTATTGGTTTGACATGGCTTCATAGCTTACTTGTTCATTCTAGCCCAAAATCATCAAATTAAAAAAATATCCCCACAACCCGAATTTTTGACAAAAATCCCAAAATTATCCAAAATACTCAAATTTGTCCAAAAGTTATCTCAAATCACTCACCACTACCCAAATTGACCAAGATTTACCAAAATCACCAAATTACCAAAGTACCACCATAATTACCAAAAATTACCAAAATGCCCCTCATGACTCAAAAATTCTAAAATTTAAAAAATTCTCAATTATTCCAAATTTCAATTTTTAATCATTAATTTGACCCAATTTTACCCAATTTGACGAAAAGTCCCAATTTACCTCTAAAGGCCCAATTTCCCAAAATTAGACCCAATCTTGGCCCAATTGGCCCCAATCTTGCCCAATTTCAATTTGAAATAAAAATTCAGTACCCCCAATCAGAACCTAAAAAAATTCAAGCCTAATTTGACCCAATTTCAAGCCCAATTACACCCTAATAAAAAAGACCCAATTTTGACCATATGCCTAAATCCACCAAATTGACCCTACAATTCAATTCAAAGTCACTTGAATACTTTCCAAACTCTTCATGACACTTCCTATACCAAGTTCAACATTTAGTTAGCCCAAATTTTTACCCAAATTCAATTTTAATTTTAAAATCCCAAGCCCACCAAGTTTAACTCCAAAAGCCCAAATTTAATTAAAAGCCCACATGACAATTTCCTCTCATCATCTATTTAATCAAAATCATTCCTTAAGTTTTAAATTCATGATCAAATCATTCCAAATCAAGCCTCACGAAAAAGTCCATAATTCCAAATTCCTTTCTCATGCAAAATAACCAAGCCAAAAGGAAGCCATGAAACCATTCCCAAGCATAGGTGAGCCATGTAAGCCTTGCCTATTAATGGAAAGAGGACAAGCAACTTTCAAGCCACCTTAAAAAGGTTTTAACCCTTTTAATAACACACTTAAACCCATGCTTAGCCTAAATCCTTTGGGTGGAGACCTCTCCACACCATTTCAGCTGTCTCACTTAGCTATGATGAACAATGGGGAGTCACCCAAAAAATTTCCATGGGCTAAATCCAAGCTAAACCCAAGTTGACCCAAGCCCCTTTCCATTTTAATTAATCATCCTTACCCATGAATAAACCCAATTGGTTGCACATTAGTCCACCACTGATCATCCTCAGTGGGATGATGACCTGAGCCTGGTCGGCCAGCCATCTTGGCTGCCGGAAAACGCCATGGCCGAGAACCACACCTAGGCTAAAACTCAAAAGTGAACCCATCAAAGTGACACCAATCCATTTGACCATTAGAGTCTTTCTGCCCTCCACCTAGGTAGCACTCCAGCCACCTCAAATTGGCTTGAGAGCCACCATGACCGCCTTTATTTAAACACCACCCTCCACGGGCCAAAGGGAGATAGCTTCAAATTCCTTAGGGAGACTCTGTCAAATTGTTCCTAGAGCTTCTCCAAGACCTCTTGAGTTAATGCAACCATTCTCTAGCCCTCTGCCCAACTGAGTAGAGACAATTTCTCAACCCTAATTTGAGCCCAAAACATGACACCTCTTAAAACTCCACAAAAATAAAATTAATTGCACCCACACCATCCCTTGAGTGAGAGAAGAAGATCCACACAAATGCCCCTTCACCAGACCACCCTAGGGTGGACTTTGATCAACACCCAAAATTGGCCTTAGCCGAACATGGGTCTAGACAATTCACCACGACCAGAAACTCCATTTGCAAGCTCTTTGCACCTCTACGAAGCTCTCCAAGCATCCAATCGAGGCTTCCCCTCTTAGACCATGATATAAGCTTTTTCCCTCATCCAGAGCTTATTTTAATTCTCCTTGAGCATAGGATCGAGTTCATGGTAGGTTAGCTGTGTGGACAGGTTCATCCCACTTAGAAGAGTTTATAGGATGAAACCCAAGGTGGTTTGGTCAACTGTAGCTTGAGATATTAGGGTTTTAAATTGACGGCTCATGGGACGAACTAGTTGGGGCGATGATCCATAATCGTCGAATCACACGTGAATCACATAGATGACTGAAATCACGTTGGATGGGGTCTCGGTTTATAAAGTGCGAGCTGACTCAGATGGCGGCACCAAACCAGAAGACATGGAGTGGAGTTTTAGAGACACCAAGGATGATGTGGCGCCACGCTGGATAAGTAGAAAAATAAGGTTTTATTTTATTTATTTAATAGCTAGAACTTAAAAAATCCATATTTTTACGTACAAATATCACAAAAAAAATACTCTCTTGATTAGTGAACAAAGGATAACAATGTGGAAATGGTTTCATATTTATTTGATGCATGTATGATTTTTAATTAATTAAATGGTGTTTTCTTTATTAGAATTCTCCATTTGAATAGACATTTCACCATGGCATGAGACCATGGGGCTTTTGATGTATATGTTTTTAGGTATCTCGTGTGAATTTTCCAAGGTCAGGGGGCACCTCTAACCAAAGATATCAGTTTTTAAAGATAATAGTCCCTGTTTTGGTAAAATACTTTTGAAAATTAAAATACTCATCATAAAATTACAAAACTTATTTTTTTAGGTTCACTGTGGTCAGAGGACTCTAGAAAACTCATTAAAAATAGTCTTATTTGTCACCAACCCTAAAAAATGAAATAAAATTAATTTAGAGTAATTATTAATGTAAATGACATGAAAATTATAGTCCACTTTAATTTAATGTTAGAAGAGCTTCCCATAAAAATTTCAAGTAAATTGGAGTTAATTTGACAACTAAAATGAATTAATCAAGTGAAACCACGTTTTTGGCATTAAAATAGTTATGATAATTAAAATACAATTCAAAAAAATTACCAAATTGGTTTTGGGAGCTATTTATGACTAGAGGAACCTAAGAAAAATAAAAGTGGAATTAAAAAAATACTTCATTTTTTAGCTATTTTTTAGCATTTAAAAAATGAAAAACTAATTAAAAAATCTTATAAATTTCAAAATTGTAAAAATACACTAAAATGTCACATTTGACTTCCTAATCACTTGAGACCAATTAGAATAATTTTCCTAATTTCTTCAAGATATTAATTTTTGAAGGCTTAAAAATGAATTTTCTTTAATTTTCCACTAAAAGAATTCTAATAATTAAAATGTAAATCACAAAAATAAGAATTTTGCTTTTTTGGGTTCCCTGGAATTAGAGAGATTTAAGAAAAATATCAAACTTAATTTTCCACTTAAATGATATTTTACATTTAATTAATGCTAAAAACAAACAAATAATTTTAAAAATTGTATTAAACTAAAAAAATCATGAAAATTGGTCCAAGCGGTCCTCTAACCTAGGTAAACCTTCAATAAGTTTCTTAAAGACAGGTTTGTTTCAGTTGAGTTTTTAAATTTTCATTGAAAATCGCTATTTTTGCATTAATAATAATAATAATATTAAATAAATTTAGAAAAATTACATTTTCTCCTCCGATGTTTTAATTAACCCATGAGTGGGGCAATATAAAATTTTCGAGTATTTGAGTTCAATTTAATGAATTATAGGGTCTTAAGGCCTTACAGGCAAGATAGGGTAATTTTGGAACTTAAGGCTTAATTAATATTTAGGCTTAACCAAAGGGCTAAATAGTCAACAAATAATATTAATTGATATCTTTTGATGATTGAAATGTGAAAAGAATAAATGGTAGCAACCAATCTCATTTTGGTTTTATAAGGATAAATTTGTAATTTCCTAAAATTAATGAAATTTGAAAGAATATTTAAATACAAAAGATATTAAGGTGAAGGGTTTAATTTTGGAAAGATCATAACTCGTTGATTTTAAATTTTAATTGATGATGTATGATTCATGATAATGATTAAGAACATAAACTTTTAAAAATCTTTTTTCTTAAAATTACAAATCTACCCATTAAGCTTTAAGGGTATTGTAGTGAATTAGGCCTAATCAAATTTGGTCAAATGAGGTTTAGAAAAAAAAATCTATAACTAATTTAAAACCCTTTAAAACAGTACAGGCCATCATTAAAATCAAAGTGTTAAGTTTCTTAATTAGGCCAAATTGCCCTTAAGGTTCTTTTCCTATATAATTTATAAATAAAACATCAGGTGATTAATTACTCCATCATTAGGGTTGGTTAAAACATCAGTTCATTGAGCATAAGGGTATGATAAAGATGAGTTATTAAGCAACATAATGAGTTTGAATAAACTCGGGACTTTTCAAAGGATTGTGAGATGCGCGGGACCTGGTCCCTGGACCTTTCTCATACTCTTTTGGATATCTTGAAGCATGATTAAACTAATTATTCCTTGCTTAAGAAACCATCCATACACTTAAATAAATAGGACTCACTAAGATATGACATAGGATCTGGCAGACATACCTCAGACCCGTACTTTCTGTTTTTCCTACCAGCATATTTTAATTCCTGCAAAATTATATATATATATGTATGTATGTATTGCAAGTGCTAAACTTTCAGGTGGAGGAACGAGAAGACTCGACATGTACGATTTTATAGTTTACAACACCATCTTTTCCTACACTTTCTTTACTTTTACTTATTGTTTCCTGTTTGTGAACTTGCATGTTAAACAACGATGTCACCCTGCATGCCAAAACCAAAACCTTTAGGATAGCCACCGAACTGAAACCAAAAATAAAATCAAACAAGATAAAATTCATCGTCACAACATTCAAAATATAAGACAACTCAAAATTTAATCACAATCAAAACAAAATAAAAAATTACAACTAAATTAAAACGTCTCTATCGGATGATCGGGAATCCCTCGGTGGAGGTAACCTATAGTTTCTAATGAGATTTCCCACGGTCTAAATGAAAGTATGAAACTCATTAAGTTGAGTTAATTAAATTCATTTGGACTAAGTGAATTCGAACGAAAATAGTGGTGCTAGAACAAGGGAACTGTTGGATTCTAACTAGTGTCGCTCTAATCAACTTTAATATCTCCCATAATATTTAAAATATCCATAACCTTATGGATCTCTTGATTTGACATCAGGAGTTGACACATTAGAAAACTTAAACTTGTTAGGACAGAGAGCTTGTTGCTAGCATATGGGCAGCACGACCATCATTGACAACAAAACATATCTACACCACCTAAACCATTCCTTAGAATTAAATGACAATTCATTGGATTTCAAGGTTGTTTTCCTAGTGTGACATAAATCATCAACTTATCTTTAGGCCTTTATATGGTTCTTCTATACAATATAAGCCCTAACTAGTCTTAGAATTCTGAGGTTGCGGTTCATTACGACCTAAATGCTCACATCTTCCAGGCTATTTGTGTGGTCATTTCACACAAATATAAGGCCTAATTAATAAAATTAGCAGGAAAAAATACTTAAAGATTTCTCCTCTAAATGAAGCAAAAAAGTAGAATAGGTTGGGAAGTCATACAGTTTCTCCTCAGGATTTATGACACCCCCTAGTTCTTTTTCCTTTAGACTCCAAAATAAAATGTTCCAAATTTGAGCCATTCCCCTTTCACACCTCTTTTTCATATCTCTTTGAAAAGTCCTATTCTTTGAATTCTTGAAGATAATATCGCTTGATTTTTATTAAAAGTTTTCTTAGGTAACTCCGGTTATCTAAGAAGTAATTAACTATAGGGGCTTACCCTTTTAAGAAGATTTTCAAACAGCTTAATATAAACCTTATTTAATTTTATATATTAAATAGGGGAACTTGTCGGCTTATAATAAAATGGTTTTGCAGGCCAAACGGATCTCATATATTTCTTAGTTTATTTGACTGGGCCTCATCCTCAAGTCTTGTGTTTATTTTTTGGGATAGACACATAGCTTGAGGTGTAGTGCTCTTTCATCTAACCTTTAAAAGATAAGAAATCAGTTTGATTTCAAATTTTTTAAAAATTAAACATGTATACAAATTAAATTTTCCTCCGAAGCCGGTGACGAGATTTCCATTCCTGCGACCGACAGCTTCCACAAGATGATCCCCCTAAAATTTTGCCAACATGGCATTTTTGGCCATTTTTGGCGAGTTCTTCTGCTTAAAACTCCCAAAATTGATTCTAATGTCAATTTTATGTGGGAAAACGAGGGAAGAGTCACTAGTTTTCAACTTCATTGGCATCCAACTTTAAAAATTCTGCTGGATTTGGAATTTTCAGTAGGAGAAAATTTAACAGTTTCGATGTGCAAAAGTTACATGATTGTGTTTATGTGAAGAAGAGGCTAATCGAAGAAAGAGAATTTTTGGATTGAGGATTCAATGCACCGAATACTTGTGTAGAAGAGATTATTGTGCAGAGACACTGAGAAGTACTTTGCTACACTACTGCTACCATAGTTGTCCCTGTGGTGAAAGAGTTTTATGCAAATCTTCATGGAATCAACCAAGGAGTTATCTATGTGTGAGGCAGGTTTTTGCAATTCACTCGTTTAAGAATAAACAAGATGTTTATGATTGAAAACATGCTTATCTGCTACTACACAAATTTTATCCCTATGAGAGATAATATGTATGAACTCTATCGATACCTTACAGATGAAAATGCAAATTGGGAGGCTAGAGATTTTGGAAAAGTAAGTTCTTCATCATCATTGTTAAATTCTCCATCTAAGACGTGATATTTCTTTAGGGAATCAAAATTACTTCCCACTATGAAAATCAATAAGGCAACTAAAGAGACTGCTATTTTGAACTACTGTATTCAAACTGGAAAACCTATTGATATTAGAGCAATAATAATGAAATCAATTTTGGGTTTGAATGTTAATGGATTTGGAACTGGATTAGGGCATCCATCCACTATTTCCTACTATGCAGTCAATCACAATTACCTTATGAGAGTTGGGAGAAAGTGCTTCTTCCTTGGAAGCCGATGGATCTAGAAGTCTATTACAACTATATTTAAATGGGAGATGCAAATTATATGAATGTACTGATGGATAAAGCATCCCAAAATTCATCACTTATTCAGCCTTACTTCTGGTTGAATGTACTTTCGAAAGGGATTAAGAAGATTAAAAAAGAGGTACAGATCCTTATGCATGTAATTGGGAATGTATCTGAAATGTTGGATCACGTGCATTGGAGATTGAAGGAAAATTTTGAACATACTGGTCGTATTGAAGATGGTTTGGTATGTATGTTCAAGAAACATGCTTGGATTAGGGAAAATTCAACTGATGAATTTCCATATCGACCCTTCTACAACTTTTACGTACACTACCAATCTATGAGAGATATCTAAGAAGAAGAGAGTGAAGAAGATGTTTGAAATTAATTTATGAACGAAACATTGTGTTTAGTACTGCTTGCTTATGTTAATGTGTTATGTTGGATTGAATTTACTTTTGTTGTTAAACTCTATTTATGATTGTGTTTAGTATGTATATGTTTAAAGTTCAGTGTTAGGATGTTTTGGTTTGCTTTAGACACTGAAGTAGATGTTTGTTGGCTTCAAAAATGTTAGTTTGTAATAACTCTGATTATATATATATAAGTGAGTTATGTATTATTTGTAAAAGTTTGGTGTTAGAGTAATGTTTAAATTATGATTTAAAATGTTCATTTGAGTCAATTAGAGGAAGTCATATAGTGGTACGCAACAGATTTTCACAGAAAAAAATCTAGAAAAATTAAGGCTTTGGCGCTTGATGGGCCAAATTGGCGCATGAAGCTCCAGTTTACGATGAGTTGGAGCATGATGCACCAAATTTGGTGCTAGATGCACTAAAGTTTCAAAAATGCTCGATTGCCTAGAAAATTGCAAAAAATAGGAAAGGTTTTAGTACTTCACTACAGTAACGATTGTACCAATGATTCGGGAGTTTTATGCCAACTTGAGGGTTACCACTGACGATCACATCCTTGTGAGAGGTAAGCAAGTTGAATTTTCCAAGTAAACGATCAATGCTTTTTATGGGCTGAGAAATGTATTCCATAGCGAATACGCTTCAT
Source organism: Phalaenopsis hybrid cultivar (assembly GCA_002079205.1). Classification (NCBI taxonomy): domain Eukaryota; kingdom Viridiplantae; phylum Streptophyta; class Magnoliopsida; order Asparagales; family Orchidaceae; genus Phalaenopsis; species Phalaenopsis hybrid cultivar. The sequence goes on along the minus strand of JXCR01138362.1, from coordinate 299,891 downwards.
TCGTTATAATTGATGCATCACTGGATGAAGTGATTGCTTTTCTGACTGATGGAAGAGGAGAATGGAAGATTAAAAAATACTAAGAAAGTTAGCTTCTCAGCTTCCATGATGATTATTCAGTCAAAAGTATGACACCACTTCATCTCTACCAAATTATTGTCAAGAAATCATCTGAGCGGAGTAACGAAGGATAAAGCTGTGCTAAACTTCTGCATTAAAAAAATGAAGGCAGTAAATGTTGGTGCTCTCATAATTCATCAGGCTCGAATTATGGCTAATAGTGTTAAAGCCAGTGGATTGGGTTACACTGCCTAATTTTCACTTTATGTGAGCAATTGCGAGTAGAGTCCCATAGAAATGAGGAAAGTCTGTAGCCACAAAATCCTATTGGTAAGTATACGATTCAAAGAGAAGAATTATTTGGTTAATCTAGGATTGGAGGCATTGCTAGACCCTCTACATCAGTTGCAGGGGACTCTACATCTCGCTCTGCTTCACTAAAAAATATTGTGGAACAAATTATGATTCAACAAATGGATATAGTTAATATGCAAAATAAGATTGGAGAAATTGGAGAAAGAAATGCTTATAATGACGAGTATAAAAAGAAGAGATTTCATCGTGATATAGCTTTTGAGGAAGCTATGATTAAATATCTTAAGGGTGAATCAATATGGAATTTCCAACTTGCCCTAGCTTCACTCCTTATGCTCTTATTCATGATGAAGAAGAAGAAAAGTAAGAAAAAGATGATGATGTGGCAGGCGATGAGGACTAATTTTCTTAAGGTTTTAGTTTTTTTTGTTGGTTTGTTTATTGCCTTTGTTATGATGTTGTTAGTTGATGATTTGACATAGTTGTGGTAAAAACTTTCATTTTGTGTTGTGGATCTAAATTGTAATACTAATAGTAGATTTTTTACTTTTTCTTCATTTTAAGTATTTTCAATTTTTGTTTCAATTTTTAATTTGCAGCAAGTCAATTAGAATATATTATATTTCATTTAATGCTTTAAAGCTTATATTTTTAAAGTTAGTACCTGCAGTATAACAGAGCCCAAGTTCATACTAAAAAATCCTCTACATGCTAGTTTTTATTTTCATGCATTTACTGTTTTCTTTCACCTACTGAATTTTGTACTAAAACATTTTTAAATCACTTAAAAACTTAAGTTTGCGGAAAAGAAAAATTCTTTTAAGAAAAAGTAAACAAAAGTTTATTTGTTCTCAATTAACTATAGTTTTAAAATTAGTTAACATGAGCTAAGATATTAAGATTTAACATTCAATGACTATACTTATGTTTATAAATATTATGGTAAATTTAGGTAAAACTTTTTAATAATGAAGGTGAATTTTAAGGTTAAAGATGTTTGGTATGAAAAATAAGACTAATAATGAAGGTCAATTTTTAAGTTAAAGATATTTGGTATGAAAAGATAAGACTATGTTTTCCTATTTAAAGTAAATGAAATTGTATTTTTGAAGTATTAAAAATTTTAGAGTTTCATGTAAGAAGAAAAGAATGAAACTTTATGAAAAATCATAAACTGATATGAATTTATAAAGTGAAGAAAGGTAATGAGTTTTTGACATTAAGAAAGGGATAGTGAAGTTCAAAGTTATTAAAGGCTATTCAGATATAGCAATCCTCACTTGAAATAGAAAAAGAAAGAAAGGATTGAAAAGATCCAAAAAAGAAGAAAAAGAGAAAAGAAAAAGAAAAGAAAAGAAAAAAGAGTGAGGAGAAGCTTGAGGAGATGCCTAATCAAAAATTGGTTTCACTTGAATTAACTTAAGGAAAAGACTTTATTACATTTTGTAAACTTGTATTGGAGTATTAGTATCATTACTAGTAAAGTTGTCATGAAGTTCTTTTTTATATGAATGTTCTAAGTATCCTTAATATGACAAATTATAATTTTTTCTTGAAATGAATAGATATTAAGAAATCTTAAATTAAATTACCAAGTACTCTTAGACTTAGTGTATTTAAGTTATTAAAGATTTTTCTTAAATTTTACTATTTTATTTATTAAACTAAAGTATAGGAGTTATAAGTTAATCACTATCCTAAGCCATATGCTTTTATGTAGTGGAAGTATCACTAGAGGATAAGTAACATTTAAGTTTGGGGGATTTTGATACACCAAAATAATATATTATTTTAAGTATACATTTTATGCTTATTTTTTGTGATATTTCACTTTAAAGAAGTGTATTTTCATTTTTTTTATTACAGATATATCATATTGAGGCATTTGGAGCAAAAGTAATAAAAAGGATGAACTTTGGAGCCAAAATAGTAGATTTTGGGAATTTTTGCACCAGTTGCGCCAGATTTGTTCCGCAAGCGCCAAAACCCAAAACAATGTTAACTTAATCAAGCTAGTGCTAGATGCGCCAGAGAAGCCTTTTTTTGGATTAAGGCGGTTCAGAACTAATTTTGCTTGATTTTTCAAAGGGACACTTGTTTTGAACACCCCTTGGAGTGATTCAATGCATCTAGACACTTTGAAAGGTTCTTTTATGCAGAGATACATCTCTTCGATCAATGGACATGTCTTTAGAATTCAAAAGGGTTGACTTTTAGATAGAATTTTGGAGGGAATTTTGACTTCTTTTTGGCGAGAGACAATCTTTAATAAAAGAGAGGATTTTTGAAGATTTTTGTGTGTGGTGTGTAAAGAGGGTGAAAGAGTAAGAGAGAGAGAAAGTCAAGAGCTTGGAGATTTTCTTCAAAGATTGTAAGAGAAGAGGGAAGGTGAGGGATTTCTTCTTCATTACAATTCTAAAAGAGAATTGAGAGTGCTTGTAAGGAGAGAAAGACTTGAAGAGAACTTCTAGGAATTTTCTTGGGAAGGATTGTGAGATAAGTTGTCTTTTATTCATTTTGTTTTGTAAACTTATTTTTTTATATGAAATCCATGTTTTATCGTATTCTTATCATGAATTCTAAGTAATCTTTTATATCCTTCTCCCTACTTTGAGATATGATTTTATGAAGAACTGATTTTATTTCATATAGTTTTAAATGTCAATAATTTGTGATGATTTGAACTTTGATCTTCATTTACTTTTTGATCTGACCAATTGAATTGTTAAATTATGTTAAGAAACATATCTTCCAAAAGGGCTATGATTTATATAACACGGTGAGACTCACATTTGATTTCATGGGAGAGGATGTCATCCATGAAGTTGAGTGCAAATAAATAGGGAAATATAATTTATTGGATGCAGAATTGGAGATTTTAAGGTAACAAATTAAAATCATCAATTTGGTCCAGTTGATTGTAAATTGATGAGAGATTGTTAGCCCTTAGGTGAGGGAGTAGTGAGAGCTCTAGAGTGGTAGCCAGCATCCTCCAAGTCTAACCACTGAATCAGAGACCAAACTCTAGATTAGTCAATGTTCTTTATGCAATCGGAAGAGCGTAAAGAATATGATTGCTCATATTTAGCACAAGACAATTTATATATATATATATATATATATATTCAAATAGTTTTAATTTCTTCACAATCCATATACTCATTGTAAAGACGAATAATGCTTTCTTAAATTTGAACTCTTTGTCACAAAAATTTTATTTAGTTTTCATAATTTTACTATAGAAATTTTAGCAATTAATTTAATTAACTTTATTTTTTGTTGCATTTTATTTAGCATTCACTTTATTACTTTCTATTCAAATATAAGACTTCACTTTTGTAGTTTAAAATTGTAGTTCACATTATATTCTTAAGATTTTACTAATAAGCATTTTCAACTTCCCTGTGGGCTCGATATCTGGGACTCCATTAGAGCCCTTTATTACTTGAGCGATACATATACTTGTGTTATTTTTAGAGGATTTGGGAGTTTAAAGAGTTTTAAAAGATAAAAATATTTTCATTGAAGTTATTTTTATTGAGATTAATTTGCATATTTACTATTGTATGTGTCGTGCATATTTTGTAATATTGAAAGATATTTGCAAAATTAACGCACTAAATTCACCAACATCAATTTTAAATTTTAATTTATTTAACTAATCAAAGTAAAATTTTTTGTTCATGGGAAAATTATTAGAGGTTCACCTAAGTCAGAGGACCACTTGAACAAAATTTTATAATTTTTCAAGTTATGATTTATTTACTATAATTACTTTAATAGAAAATTAGAGAAAATACATTTTTAGCCATTAAAATTTTTATCTAACTTAAAAAAAATGAGGAAAAATATTCTAATGAGTTTAAATTTATCACGAAGTATTTAAGAACATTTTGAACCATTTTTGGATTTTTAAAATTTTTAATTATTTTAACTATTTTTTTAATTCAAAATATAGCTAAAAAATGAACTACTTATTAAAAATTATTATTATTTTTCCTAAGTACCCCTGATCATAAGGAGCTCAAAAAACCATTTTTCATAATTTTTCCCATTATATTTAATTTATTATACTTATTTTAATGCCAAAAATGCCATTTTTCTTAAAAATGAATTTTACTTGTAAAAATTAATCAAATAAATTTCAAATTTTTAGAGTGAGTCAAGAAAAGTATTATTTATAGTGTGGAATTAATTTTGATAATTTTTGAAATACAATAAATTTATTTTCATTTTTATGAATTTTTTAGGTTTAATTAACTATAGTAATTTACACAAATATTAAAATTTAATTTACAATTTTCCAAACATCCTCTGACCATAAGGAACCTACCAAAATAAGTTCCATAATTTTTTGATTTAATTTTTGATTTGTATAAATAATTTAAGAAAAATTGCCATGAAAACATAGAAATTAGCATTTCATTTGTAGAAATACTTGCTGAATTAAAAAAAAAACTCAAAACATCCATGGTGATTATTATGCATTTAATTAAAATTAAAACACTGCAGACGATATTTAATTAATTAAAAATCAAAGTCACACCAAAAAAATATTTTTGCTCCACATTAATCTTCTCTCTCCATTGAGCAACATGGTTTTTTTATTTTATTTTTGTGATTTTTATACACCAAGTAATGGATTTTTGAAGTTCTGGAATTAATTTAAATTATACAAACTTTTAATTTTTAACTTAAACGTGTGGAGCAGAGTGGATCCTCATATCGGTCGAAGCTCCACGTGTCGTTCACTGATCGGTGCCGCCAACCACGTAGTTGCCTCATCAGCCCACTGTATTGTTCTGCTCGTCTTGTCTGATGCGATCACAGCCGACCATCCAATAAACGTGCGATCCAACGGCTGTTGGTCATTATCCTCGATTAAACTAACCTGAGAACCATCCAACATCTAGACCTAAGACATAACTCGATACTCAACCAAATCAAGTGTGCTTTGTTCCTACACCTTCATCTACTCGAGACGAACACATCTATATGGTTACTTTGTTATAAAATTCAAGTTTGTTTCACAATTGGTGAAACCAAACTCAAAACTAGGGTTGAGAGTTTATACCTTTGCCCAAGAGGTGAGGCCTTGATTTGATTCTTTTGGAAGCTTAGTGGAGTCAAAAAAACCTCCTAGAGTGTCACTTTACTCTTATAAATGGCCCAAGTAGGAGTTCGATCGAAGGGTAGTGTGGCCTTAATTTAGGAGTGAGTTAGAGGGCTCCACAAAGAGGGATTTTAAAAGGGAACTTCTCCTTAAGCTCTGGTGAAGCTTAAGGACACTTCAATTTGGTGCTTTGTATAGTTTTGAGAAATGACATAAAATGCCCTGGTTTTGAGCTCAGAAATTGAGCTCAAGTAGTGGGGAGAATGGCTGGAGGAAGGTTGGAATTTGCTTAGGAAGGCATAAGGAGGCTCTGGAATGATTTTGGCAGAGTTTCCACAAAGAATTGGATGGTCTTTTTCTTTGTACTTGAGAAAGGTTTTATTTATAAAGGGAGCCATGCCTGCCACCAGTGCCAGCTAGGGGGCAGAGAGGATGCTTATTTGGAGGGATAAATGGTGCAAGTGACCAATGGAGTTGAGCCATCTCAAAGAGTCACAATTTTGGGTTTAAGGTTGGGGGTGGCTCTCAATTTTGGTGTTTTTAGGCCTGTAGGTCAATCGGTCAGGGCTGAGCTGGTGGCTAGCTGGGTCAGGGGAGGCAGAAGGTTTAATTGTGATGGCTTTGGGTCTGTGGAAGGCTGGTGAAAAGAGTCCGTATGGTTTAGCTAAATTTAGGAAAAAATCCCCTAATTTAAGAGACCCTTGGTCCATGGCTTAATTTTTGGATCTTGCATCCCAAGTGGCTAATTATGGCAGGAAAGTATTAAGGTTAACTAATGCAAAGTATTTGAGTCAACTTGGGGTTTAGGTTCAAAATTAAGGCTTTGGTTTGAATTTGAGTCTAAGTTGGGTTTGGGTTGAGATTTGGGATAAGCGTTTGATCAAAGTGATGGGGATAATTGTAATGAGGAATTTGGAAGAGAAATTTGGTGATTGTAGATTGATTTGGGAAGGTCAATTTGATGGAATTTGAGCCTTTGGTTAAAATTGGGCTTTTGTGTTAGACTAAGGTTTGAATTTGGTTAAAGTTTGGGTATGGTTCTATTAATGGTTGAATTTGATCTAAAATATTGTCATGAATAATTTTGGATACAAATTGGGTGGAAATATTTGAGTTAGGAGGTTCAATTTGGGAGCTTTGGGCTTTTGGTCAAGAATGGGAATTTTGGCTCAAGTTGAATTTGGGTGAGCTTTATGTTCAAATTTGGGTCAATTGATTGTTTAAACTGATTTGGAGAAGTGTTATGAAGAATTTAGAATTCAAATTTGGAAAAATTGATTTGATCATGAGATTCAATTTTAAGCATTTGAGGGTATGGCTAAAATTAGGGATTTTTTTATTGGGCTTGAAATTGGTTTTCAAATTGGGTTCAATTTGACTTAGATTTGGTTTCAATTGGGATGGGGAATGATGAATTTGAGTTTGGAATTGACATTGGGAGAAATTGAAGTCAATTTGTTGGAAATTGGGGATGAATTGGGGAATTTGGGCCTTTAAGGGCAATTTGAGGATTTTGGTGAAAATGGGTCAATTTGGTCAAATTAGGGCCAATTGAGTGGTTCAAATTGATTTTGGGGAAATTTGGAGTGATTTTGGAGATGTTTGGAATTTTTTGAATTTTGGGATTTTTTTTTGTCATGAAGGGTATTTTGGTTATTTGGTGAAATTTGGGGCCAAGGAATTGAGAATGTTAATCATGAAGTAACCCTATTTGAGAATAGAACCAATGGAACTCCCATTATGGATCCTCCACATGCTGATCTTACCCAAACTCTAGCCCAAGGCTGATGGTTTAGGGGACCATCCACATGAGTTTCAAATAGAGTAGAGGATCAAGGTAGGCATATTTGGCTAAGGACGAGGTTGTGAGCGTGAGAGCAAGTGTGTTTGTGTTAGACTGACCAAGACCACAACAACCAGGGTTAACGTGAAGGCTAAAAAGTCCTTAATCAGAGTCCAGAACAACACATAGATGCAAATGTAGCAAGCTCAGACCACATAGTTCACATCATGTTACAACCATAAAATGAATCTCTCAGCTCTACTCTTCATCCTCAGAATCACCGATGTACCATTTTTCAACAGGTTCATAATTAGGATATCGAGGATATGGAGGAAATTACATTCCTAGTTCACCTCTAATCAAGCTCTCCAAAGATGATTGGAATTTCTCTTCATAATCACTCTTCCTTCTATTATAACATTTGTATGATCTGCAAAATGCTCTAAATTTTGTACCTTAGCAGCGGTAAAATTGATATTTTCCATCATTTTCTGTAATAACTCATCTTGAGTCTTGGTATTACCTCTAGATGTAGAAGCATGAGAAGTAGATGGTCATGATGAAGATGCAGCAGAGGTAGATGCATCAGACGTTTCTAATCCATAACTTCTAAAAAATCCTCCTCCCAGCCAAAAATTGAATGGTCAGAATAAGTCTTCACATTCACGTTCTTAATGGGCTTTAAAGGTAACAGAACTTCATCCCAACTATCATACTTTACTCCAGCTTGCTCGCATAATGAAAATATTAAGGAAGCAAATCTCATACCTGCAATAGTAGCAGCAGCAGCTGAACTGATGATAGTGTAATAGATCAAAGCCCCTATGTTGATGGGCTTTCCCTCCTGAATACAATAGTTCAACGTCGCTCTTCCTATGGTCACTTCACTGAGATGATTAGTCAAAACCAGACGAGCAGAAATGAAATAGTGTTAGGCCTTCGAAGGTGCACATAACTTTAAAGTTGGGAAATTTACTCTCCTATCATTGGTTATCTTCCAAAGTCCTCTCCCAATAGTTAAATATGAAATAATATCGTCTAACTCTGCCTCAGTAGGACTATAATTTGCATAAAAACATAAAGTCTCCTGTAGTAAATGGTAAAGCAAGTTGATTACCTGTGGAGTAAAAGGTACTAACTTTCTTCTAACCATAACTCGATCGTCTTCAGCCTCTAGGAGATTTGCATGAAACTCTCACACAACAGAATTTTTTGTGACGATTGAGAAACAACAGAATTGTTCCCACAGTGGGCGGACTATCAGGTCTTCTACCTCTCCAACTGGACTTTTTAAACATCACTTTTGAATCAATTTTCATGATTGCAGAGCGTCACTTTTTGTATTTATGGTGTTAGATAGTATTTCGTTTTTTTTATTTTAGGGTAGTAGCTGTTGTTTTATGTTTAGTATAGCTGTTTAGTTAGTTTAGAACTTAACTTAATTTCATATCTGTTATAAAGTAGAAAGTCTTTCTAGCTTAAATATTAAACTTGAAATTCAGAAACTGCTACCTTGTATTTTTCTTTTATCATGTTAGTGTGTTGTTTGCTTTTATACCCACTGTTTAGAAGTCTACAAAATCTCCACATGTCAAACTCAAATAAAATGTTAGAAAATTTGATCAAAAATTAATTTTGATCATGTCTTTAGTTTTATACTTGTATAATTAGGATGTTAAAATTCATGTTAGCATGTTATTTCAATTTTCATTTCCTTCCTATATAATTATCTGATGCAAAACTGCTTAATCTGTTAAAAATTTAAGTTTGGGGG
>JXCR01138362.1:250209-290841 GCA_002079205.1 Phalaenopsis hybrid cultivar | reverse complement strand
GGGGGGATGAAAAATATATTGAAAACTGGAATTTTATTTGTTCTCAAATATACTACAAGTGAATTTTATTTTAAAAGAAAAATTGATTATGTATATGAAGTTACATTAGGAAAGTAAAATTTGATTTTAGAAATGAGTAAGAAAATTTAGTTAAAGTTTTAAGTAATAAGAGAAACTTTAAGTTAGAAAATTTTAGTTAAAAAATGATTAATATAAATGACTATCTTTAGTAAGAAAATTTGTATTTTTGAAAAATTGAGATAATATAGACTTTTAATTTTAATACTTAAATTTTCTATTAAAATGATTTTCAAAACTATTATTATATCTATAAGTAAAAGTATTATATCAAGACTTTACTTTAAGAAAGGAGAAGTGAAATTTAAAATCATTAAAAACTTATCCAGATATCTAAATTGATAAAGTTGGAACTTGGAAGCGGGTGGCTGGAGCGAGGCAGCTCGTGTTTGGCATGCCTTTGCTTGTGCGCACCTATGCATTGATTTGTGGTTTGGCGGGCCGGGGAATCACTAGGTGGGGTAGCATTTTTTTAAAAAGAGAAAAATTTATTCTGATAGCAATTTTTGGAATCCGAGGTCAGTACTCGGGTCAGAAATATAAATAAGAATCCTTTGTCAATTTCTTTGAAAAAATTAATTTAAAAACCATGAATACCTAATTAAGTTGAGAAACTTGATTTTAAAAGCCATAATTAGAAAAATATTTCCGATATTTTTGCTAAAAATCTTCTTTTGAAAAAAAAAAAAGTCTTAAAGAGGGATAACCTACTCTATTATTATTTTCCTTTCAGAAAGTTATGTTGGTCATTTTTTGCCTTCATAAATCTAATACTATGGCTTCCTAGTAAATTTTCCTATTATTCTAAAAATAATTTGCAAACTATAAAAATTATTGCAATACCTTGCTTATTTTATTTTAAATTAAATTAATGGAAAAAAAACTTAATATAACTATAATTATTATTGTGTGCTAGAAAATTTATGATGACAGAGTAATAATTTAAGGTCTAAACATTATATGAAATCCAACACACGGAGTGATAATAAAAAAAAAAGAGGTGGCACATGAATTTTTACATGAAAAAGTTCCAAGAGAGAAAATCACAAGGCCTAGTCGAGTTAAAATGATCTACTTTAACTTCGTAATTATAAAGCCCCTTATTCCACAACCGGGAAAAAGTTATAAGGTTTCTCTACGTTAAATCTTTGTGTACTGAAATGTTCATTATACAATGATCAAAAGTAGTTGCTTCTGAAACTTATCACTAGGTCTTTGATACACCATGTTAGGGGTACGTCGTTGCATATCATTTTGAACAGTGTTGCTCCGCATGCAAAGGACTTTGTCACTCAATAGAGCACTTCATTACTCCACAATGTGTGCCATTACTCCACAAGATACTTCATTACTCTACAATGTCCTTCACTATTATGCAGGATACTTTTTTGCTCCTTAAAATCCGCAAATGACACTGTGCAGGGGGCGGGCAGTGGTCGATGGTGGCCGACGAGTGGCAATCGATCATCGACAATTATAGAGGCTAAAATTTTTCGCCAAGTCTTCAATCCATAACAACAATGAAAATGGACACCTTTTCCTTCTTCCTCCTTCTCCCCTCAAGTAAAGAGAGATGTTCTATTTATAGCTCTTAGATAAGAGGCATTTTCATCCTCTGGAGAATAACTACCATAACTACTCTATTGTATCTCCAACATTGGTTCCTCATGATCATGGCAAGGTTTTTATTAATTTGGTGGCCGTAATGACCTCAAAATCAGTTGTTCTAAGGCTCGTCAGATTCCTTTTATTGAGACACTCAATTCTACTATAGGAATATCAAATTTGAAGTTCATTTGATCCTCCAAATAACAATCTCAAACCATAATAAGTGATTTTACTGCTTTATTTGTGTTTGACCTGACTTGAATTGCATCAATTTTGGCATCATTGGGTTAGTAAGTATAGGAAATCTATTTAAATATGAGTTTGCTCAAAATCCAAGCTTCATATAATTTTTAATTTGAATCAAAATATTAATTTCTTTAAAAATGTGTGAAGATTCTTGTCAAAAGATAAAATTTGTTGATGATGCATTAAGTGCCCCATATTTTGAGCATTTACATCATATCATTCAAAAAATAGTCAAAAATAATAATAATAAAAATTGGTGGTAGCAACATTTGTTGATGGCAACAACTTTTGACGGTGGTAATGTTTGATGATGGCTACGAGTAGCTTTTAATGGTAAGCGGCAGGTGACGACGGTCGGTGACAATGGCATGAAAATGGGCCAATAGAGTTGGAAACAGTGTGGCAATGTGATCAAGTTAAGGCAGTGGGTACGCGGGTTTAACAGGGCCATTTGCACCTTCGACGTTGTTCAAGCAGGTTGTTAGGGCAAGATCGGGCAGTGGGTAGTGATTGATTGGTCGGCCATGCCAGATTAGACCTTGAATGTGGGTTGTAAGTGATTCAGAGATTTTGGCATCGTTACATGGTGGGGCGAGAGTCACGTCAGAGTGGCTAATCAATGGAGTGGGACATGAACATGATGTGTTCACTTATGCTTGCATGCATGTGTACACACGCGCTAATACCCCTGCTCCAGTAAGCCAAGCAGGGGTGGATTTTTCTTTGGATGATTTTGGTTTTAGGATCAAATTCCTAGATTTTTTCCTATAAAATGGGCCCTTGGGATGAGAAGAAGGTTTGCTTCCCCTTTAAAGTTTTTGGATTCAATTGATTTTCTATGGTTCCTCGTTCTAGCTAGCATTGCACAACCTTCAGAGTTCTTTAAAGTGGTTATTGTGCCTTCTTTTATGCTGTGTAGTGCAACCCCTGTAGTTCTGTAGGCCAATTTTGTTCCGCCTTCTACAATATTGTAGTGCAACCCTCGGAGTTCTTTCTATATTTTTATGGTGCTTCTTAAATGAGATTATTCACATCTTGAGATGCCAATTTCTATAGAATCTTATCCCCCAAAACACTAAAGCAAGTACCACAGTCCTGGGGAGGTGATATCGAAGCTTATAAAGAATGAGTTGAAATTTATTTGGAAACAGTTTCACTTTCTAAATGATATGGTGGTGAAGTTACCAGCTCTAATTCATCAAGCTTATTCACATCCTTTAGGTTATGTTGCAATTTACTTAAAAACTTTGTGAGCCAACATACAATTTTCATTGTTGCTTGAGTTTATGGAGATTTTAAAATCAATTAGGGTTGGTGTTGCATTGTTCTTGTGATGGGCACTAAAAATTCTTATTGAACTAATCACATTCTTTAGGAAATGGGGGGTCATGCAGACATTGGAGCTCTTAGTCAGGCTTGACAGGTTTTCTAAGGAAAGTTACATATCTGTTAAGATTAATGTATTAAATCCTTGCACAAAGGATCAAACATAGTGACAAGTTTATTGGAAAAAAATGGAGGGAATTTTGAATTCCTTTTAAAAGAAGGTTGGCCCTAATTAAAAAGGAGAGGAGTCTAGAAAAAAGGGGGGGCATGAGGTTGAGAGATAAGTTTTGGCGTGAGAGAGAAGATTTGGAGAAGTGATGATTTTCTTCTAGGGTTGTAAGAAGAGAGAGAAGGTGAGAGATTTCTTCTTCATTACACTTCTAAGTGAGAATTGAGTGTGATTGTATCTAGAGAAAGTGCTTAAAGGGAAATTCTAAGGATTTTCTTAGGAATGAGTGTGAGATAAGTTGTGTTCTTTTCCTTCTTTGTTTTATAAACTTATTTTTATATATGAAATCCGTATTCTATCTTATTCTTCTGATGAATTCTAAGTAGTCCTCCTTATCTTTCTCTCTATAATGAGTTATAGTTATGTGAAGAATTAATTTTGTTTTACAAGGTTTTAAATGTCAAGATATTGTGATGATTCAAACTCTAATCATCATTTAATTTTCAATTTGGTCAATTGAAAGGAAAAAAATTATTGAGAAACATACGATCCAAAAGGGCTATGCTTTCTACAATAAGGTAAGAGTCACATTCAACTTAATGGGTGAGAATGTAATCCATGGGGTTGCGTGCAAATAAATAGGGAAATATACTTTGACGGGCGCAAAATTGGTGATTTTAAGGTGACAGGTAAAAATCTCCAATTTGGTCCAGTTGCTTGAAAATAAAAGTGAGATTGTTAGTCGTCAGGTGAGGGAGAAGAGAGAGCTCTAGAGTGGTAGCCATTATCCTCTCAACAACCACAGATTTAGGGACCAAACTCTGGATTAGTCAATGCTCTTTATGCACTTTCAGAAGGTAAAGAATATGATTGCTCCTATTTTGCACAATACAATTTTATTTATGTATTTTAAATGATTTTAATTTCTTCACATTCCATAAACTCAATATTAAGGGGAAGGATACTTTTTTAAAATTTGAACTCCTTGTTTCAAAATTTTGTTTAGTCTTTATAAGTTTACTTTCTAAGTTTAGCAGTTAGTTTAGTTAACTTAATTATTTCAATTGCATTTCATTTAGCACACTATAAATTTACTTTAGATTTATTTTGCTTACTTAAGGTCTATAGTTTGAATATTGTGTTAGACGTTATAACCATAAGAATTTCCAACTCCCTGTGGGATCGAAACTTAGGACTTCATTAGAGCTCTATATTACTTGAGGGATTCATATACTTGCATTATTATTATGAGGTTTGACAGCTTAGAGATTTTAAAAGATAAAATTACTTATACATAATTTTCTTTTATTAGGATTGAACTGCATACTTACTATTAGTGTTTTCATGTGTGTATTTTAATATTGAATGATATTTACAACACACATCACAAAAATCGACCACCGCATCAAGTTTTTAGTACCGTTGTCAGGGAGTAATGATCCCGATATTCTTTTTTATATGTAGAATTTAAGAAGTTGACACCACTACTTGAAGATTTTAATCTCTGGTAATGCCACCGAAAACTTGATCTCAAGCAGAGTAAGATTTCAATTATATTTCTAGGGATTCTACACAAGTATACATATCATTATCAAGTAATATATAGCTTTCTGATTAAGCCCCAAATATCAATCCCACGGAGATAGAGATTAATCACGACGACATTCAAGAGAAATTGTAGTTTAGAATAACACGCCCTAGCTTGCAAGGTCGATAAAAGTTTGGTTTTGATTTTATCTTATAATTATCACTACAATACTACTTCTTCTTCTAAATTAAAATACTTAGTGAAAATCAGAAAGTGGGGTTTTTAATCTATTAAAAGTACTATTCCTCATGCAATAAACTTAGTGACATGTGTAAAAGTAAAACAAGTAGTGAGAGATTGTGACAAATAAGAGAAATTATATTCTGTACCCTTACTAGAGATGTTATAAAAAACATTGGTTAATCTAAAGTTTGAATAGTCTTGAAGATGGGCTAGGCAAGGAAGATACTAGCTCTCACTCTAGAGTTCCCTCTTATCCCTCCACCTGAAGGCTAACATCAAGCATCAAAACCTAAAACAATAGACCAAATTAGGTGCTTTAGCCTGTCACTCTAAAGTCCTTTAATTATACACCCTTTAAAGATCATTTCCCTATTTATTTGAACTTAACTATATGGATTGCGTTCTCATCCATACAATCTCATGTGATTCTACCACAGTTGATTGAGACAATATCATCCCGGATCTTACATGTTCTCACAACAGATTTTAACATGAAAGTTGAGATGAAGTTTATATGTGAATGAAGAACAAAGTAAAATCATCACAATATATTCTCACTCTACTCGATTCTATATCCTACAAATGCATACTAATTCATTATAAGAGGGAAGAGTAAAGAAAACTACTCACTACACATGAAGAAACAACAAGAACTTTTCATTGAATAAGACTTTGAAAACATACAAACAAAGTACTAAATTCAAATTAAAATACAATGAAAATACTTATCTTTGATAGAAATCAAACTCTCCTTATATAGAAAAAGTAATCTCCTTACAATCCTCTCCAAGAACAAAGTGAAAAGAAAAGAAGAAATCTATCACTCTCTCTCTTTCTCTCTCACCTTGCCGCCCCGCTTGGGGCTCACGCCCATACCTTCTTATGTTCTTCTCCAATTTTTCTTCTCATCTTTCAATTAATTCAAGAGTCTAAGAGTTATTTTAAAAATATTTCCAAGCATTTTTTTTATAATTTCCCAAGAGATGCTTAAGTGTCTCTTCAAAACTGTCCATATTCTTTGAATCTTCCAAATGTTACCTTAAGTGCCTCTTAAAAACTCCATATAACCACACCAAATTCCTCTAGACAGTCCATTTTATCAATTCCAATGAATTCCTCAAGAGATGCACGAAACACCGCTTAAAAAATCATCCAAATCTGACGTATATTCTAGAAGTTATGTTGAAAACTGTCAGTGGCGCCCAAGCGCCGATTCTGAGGCGCTTAAGCACCCCCACCCTCTCTATCTGGTGGCATCTAAGCATCATTTTGGGCGATTAAGCACTGGGCACAGGCACTTAAGTGTCTGGTTTAGGTACCCATTACTCTCGTGTGCCCTGTTTTGACCCGATTTGCTCGGGTTTGCTCCGTTTTTGTCCATTTTTGTTCCTTTTGCTCCATTCACTCCAATTTTTTTAATTTTACGTTCCTACAACGAAAAATACAAGAAAACATTCCTTTAAATTGCAATATCATTATAAAATAAAGCATAAAAAATAGTACATTTTTAGGCGTATCAAGTAACGGTAAATTACTTTATAATTGAGAACATTTTGTTTGAACTAAAAAACTATTTGTGGTTTAATTAAATATTTTTATATTTTAGTGTGTTTGCTTATTTTTATTTCTTATTATGTTTGTGTATGCACAGTTTAAAATATGTAGGTTGAATAGATTATGCTTCGAAGTTATAAAGAACAACTAGAAAAATTTGAAAACAATAAAAAGAGATATATAGTTTGAACAAAATGGTTTACAACTTAAATAGTTTTGGAAATGAAAATAAACATCTTCAGAGAACTTTAAGAGATTATGTTAATCAAAGAGAAGATGAAATTCATTTGACTAGGCAATATTTCAAAATGAAATGAAATGTCTCTAAATTTTACTTTTGAAGTTGAAATCTTTGATGTTTGGAAATTAGATTTTATGGGACACTTTCTACCTTCATTTAGATATATATATATNTATATATATATATATATATATATATATATATATATATATAGAAATTGCAGTGGACTATGTATCAAAGCGGATTGAAGCAATCACTTTACCTTGATTTGATGCTCGGAGTGTTTCAAACTTTTTAATCAAAACTATTTTTACAGATATGGAATGCAGAGAATAATCATTACTAATGGAGGATCTCACTTTTGGAAAAAACAAATTGAAAAATTGTTGGAGAAATATAATATTATACAAAAGATTGCAACTAATTATCATCCCTAGACTAGTGGTCTAGCAGAAGTTTCTAATTGTGATATTAAGAGAATTTTAGAAAAAACTGTAAATCCTAATAAAATGAATTTATCTACTAGATTAAATATTGCATTATGGGCTTATAGGGCATCTTATAAGACACCTACAGGAAAGTCCCCATATAGATTAATATTTTGGAAAACTTGTCACTTACTAGTAGAATTGGAGCATAACGCTTATTGATAGATTAAGGAGTTTAATTTTAATTTAAAAGATGCTGATGAGAAAAGATTATTACAACTGAATGAGCTTGAAGAAATTAGGAGTGAATCTTATGATAATGCTAGGCTATATAAGGAGAGAGTAAGAGAATGGCATGATCAAGAGATAATGATAAAGGAATTTGAGCATGGACTCAAATTTTTGTTATACAATATAAGATTGAATTTATTTCTTGGAAAAATGAAGTCTAGGTGGACAGGGTCATTCAAAGTTGTAAAAGTCTATCCCTATGGAGTTGTTAATATTGAAAATCCCAAGACTAGGAAGAAATTTTAAGTAAATGAGCATAGGATGAAACCATATTTTGATTATCAAAGCCAATTTTTAAAGAGACTGTAATGTTGGGTCACTAAGAGTAAAGACTGGCAATGTCAGATTGACAACATTAAACTAAGCGCTTTGTGGGAGGCAATCTATATTTATGTTTGTTTTTGTTGTTTATCTATTTTTATAAGTAATATTATATATATTTATGCTTTCTCTATGAATTCTCGTGTATTTGAGAGACTTACATATTAAGAAAATATAATAAAACATCTAAATTTATTGACTTATATGGAAAATTTGAGGGTCGTTTGAATTTATAACGAAATGGTACAGAAATCTGAACTGACACTAGAAGCGCCATATTGGTACCTTAGGCGCTATTTTCTAGAGAGTTTGTGCCAAAATTGGTGCCAGAAGCACCACGTCAATGAAAACAATTTTGGACGATTCAAAAGGTAGTTTTTGACAGTTTTTGGCAGGTTTTCTTCCTAGAAACTCCCAAAAACTGAATCCTAAAGTTATTTAAGAGTGGAAAATGAAGGGAAAGCCACCATTTTTCAAATTCTATGGCTTCTCACTCTAAGGAAACTACTAGATATGAAATTTTCAATAGGTAGAAGTTTGTTAATTTTGATGCGCAGAAGATATATGATCGAGTTCTTATGAAAAAGAGAGTAATCAAGGAGCGATGCTTTCTGAATCGAAGATTCAACACACTGAATACTCAAGTGGAGGAGATTATTGCACAGAGATGCTGAGAAATACTTTGCTATACCACTGCCGCTGTAGTAGTTTCTATGGTGAAAGCGTTTTACGCTAATCTTCATGGAATTAACCAAGGAGTCATCTATGTTTGAGGAGGTTGGTACAATTCACTTCTTCAAAAATAAAAAAAAACATGTTTATGATTAAAAGCATTCCTATTTGTCACTGTCCAAATTTTGTCCCTAAGAGAGACAACATGAATAAACTTTATCGATACCTTACTGATGAAGATGCAAATTGGGAGACTTGAGATAACAGACATCTAAGATTTTCTTCATCATTATTGAATCCTTCATTGAAGGCATGACATTTGTTTATTGCATCAAAGCTATATCCTACTTTGAAGATCAGTGAAGTGACAAAGGAAAGTGTGATTTTGAATTATTGAATTCAAAGTGAAAAACTTTTTGATGTTGGTGCTTGATCCCGAATTTGCTTAAGTGAACAGTATAACAATGTCTTTGATGATATTTTTCACTTATTTTTTCTTACTTTCCAACCGAACAAAAAAAATGATCCTGGAGAAAATAAGAAATTAACTTTTTAATATATATATTTATATATATATATCTATATAATTGGGATACTATGCAAGTATACGTATCATTATCAAGTAATATAAGACTTTTTTATTAAGACCTGAATATCGAACCCACAGAGAAAATACGCAATATGCACAAACTTTCTATCTTAAAAAGACACTTACTTAAACTGTAGATATTTTCTCAATAAGTAAAATTCAATTCTTTTTGGTATTTTTCATATTTGGACAAAATAATAAAACTTCTAAAGATAATTTGAGTTTATGTAAAAGAAAAGCACTTGATATGAAAATATCTTTCTTCTTATCATGAATAAGTAATAAGTATAAGAATTTTGTTGTTGAAGTATGCAAATTGTGTTGTGCCAAGTAGGAGTAAACATTCTTTACCCTTACTAGAGTTGCTATAAAGAACATTGGCTAATTTAAAGTTTGAATAGTTCTGAAGATCGGCTAGGCAGAACCCTTACTAGAGATGATATAAAGAACATTGGCTAATTTAAAGTTTGAATAGTTCTGAAGACAGGCTAGGCCCTTACTAGAGATGCTATAAAGAATATTGGCTAATTTAAAGTTTGAATAGTTTTGAAGACCGACCTTACTAGAGATGCTATAAAGAACATTGGCTAATTTAAAGTTTGAATAGTTCTAAAGACCAGATAGGTAGGGAAGATACCATGTATAGGAATTCTATTGTGAAAGTATGCAAATTGTGTTGTGTCAAATAGGAGCAATAATATTCTTTACCCTTACTGTTGTGGAAGTATGCAAATTGTGTTGTGCCAAATATGAGTAATAATATTCTTTACCCTTACTAGAGATGATATAAAGAACATTGGCTAATTTAAAGTTTGAATAGTTCTGAAGACAGGCTAGGCCCTTACTAGAGATGCTATAAAGAATATTGGCTAATTTAAAGTTTGAATAGTTTTGAAGACCGACCTTACTAGAGATGCTATAAAGAACATTGGCTAATTTAAAGTTTGAATAGTTCTAAAGACCAGATAGGTAGGGAAGATACCATGAGATGTTATAAAGAACATTAGCTAATTTAAAGTTTGAATAGTTCTGAAGACCGGCTAGGCAAGGAAGATACCAGGTCTCACTCTAGAGTTCCATCGATTCCCTCTACCTGGGGGCTAACGTCTCGAATCATAACCTAAAATAATAAACCAAGTTGGGGGCTTTAACCTGTCACAATAAAGTCCTCTAACTCTACACCCTTCAAAGATTATTTCTCTATTTATTTGCACTAAATCATAGAATTACATTCTCATTCATACAACCTCATGTGATTCTTTCTAATTGTTGACTAAAACAATACCAGCTCGGTTCTTACAAGTTCTCACAACAAATTGTAACATCTGGATAGGCCAAATAATCATCACAACTTCTTCCAACATTAAAGATCAAAACTCTCCACAACTTCCATCCAACACTTTTAATTACTTATCAATTTAAGGAAAAAGATAAATAGAACTACTCAGAATCCATGGAGAAAAACAAAACCACACTTTAGTTAAAAGTAAAAATCTTTGTCAAACCAACAAAAAGTCTTGATTAAAAAAAAGTAGTTTAAAACAAAAGATATAAACTTATCTCAAATGCTCCATCAAACTGTTGAAGTTCCTTTGAATCTCTTCTCTTTTACAACACTCTTGACTCTCACAATAAAAATAAAAACAAATAGGATAAAGTAATTTTGTGGTGCCCAAAAATCTTTCCAAAACTCTCTCTAAAAAACTCTCCTTTTCCAACATTTTTCAGAACTTTCAAGCACACTTCAAAAAGTCTCAACTTCCTTATTTTGTAAATCTCCACGAGGTGCTTTGATAACACTTCAAAATGTGTCCCAATTCTATGTATTCTCCAAATGATGCCTCCTTTCACAAGTCCTTTAATCATAATTTCATTTTTAGTCAAATGTCCCTATAAAATTTGACAAAATGAAGTAAGCCGTCACATAACTGCCTCTGTCGCTTAAGCGTGGGGTCTTTGGCTTTTGGGGGCCAAAACACTTTAGCACAATTTTCATATTTTTGCTCCAAAGTTGATCATTTTTCTCTCCTTTTATTACTTTTTTGTCTTTTTACTTATACCTGAAAGAAAGACACTCAAATACCTTTCATTAAAGTGAAATATCTCAAAAATAAGTATAAAAATGTGTCTAAAAACTCTATATATTGTAGGTGTATTAATAACCCAAACTTAAAATGTTACTTGTACTCAAGTGACACTTCAATCTTTAAAATCCAAATATGATATGTATATGAGTTTCTTTAGGAGTTATTAAAATTTAGATTTAGAAATATAGCTGTCCGAATTAGGGAGTTTCTTTAGGAGTTACTAAAATTTTGATTTAGAAATATAGCAGTCTAATTTAGAAAAATTATTCAGTAAATGAGACCAACTTAAAGTTTAGAAATTTTTAATGTTAAGAAATATGAAAATATGATTTTCTATCTAATTAAGAAATATTGTAGATTTTCCAAATTTAGAATTTAGTCCTTTTATTATCTCCACTTAAAAAAAATTATTAAAAATAGTTTTACTTACTATATTATATCCATAAACTTAAAAGTTTCTCAAGTTTTATACTTTAAAAGGATCAAATGTGGAACCAATTTTTGATTAGGCACTAACCTGAAGCTTCTCCTCCCTTACTTTTTTTTATTCTTTGCTTTTTCTTTTCCATTTTCGTTTTCTTTTTCTTTTTCTTTTTCTTTTTCTTTTTCTTTTCCTTTTCAGGAAAGGAATAAAATATCTGGATAGTGATCCTGATTTTTTGTATATGTAAGGATTTATGAAGTAGACACCACTACTCGAAGATAATAATCCTCGACAACGGTGCTGAAAGCTTGATCCCTAAATACTTAATGCTTATTAACAATATATAAATAGTTTTGATGGTATTTTTCACTTTTATTTAGTTATTTTGCAATAAAACCAAAAACTCGATTCTGAAGAAAAATAAGAATTTAACTTTATAATTTATATATATTTATATTAGAATACTACACAAGTATACATATCATGATCAAGTAATATAGGACTTTTTTATTAAGACATGAATATCGAACCCACAGGGAAGATTATGAAATATGCACTTTTTAGAAAGTTTTTCTATTTTTTAAAAGATAATTACTTAAACCAGAAATGATTTTTGCAGGAATTTAAAATGTAAATATTTTTGGTATTTTTGATATTATAACGAAACAGTAACAACTTAGAAAGATAACTAATTTTTTTGTAGAAGAAAAGTATTTAATATGAAATTATCTTTCTTCTTATCATGAATCAATAATAAGTTTAGGAATTCTATTGTGGAAGTATACAAATTGTGTTGTGTCAAATAGGAGCAATAATATTCTTTACTCTTACTAGAGATACTATAAAGAATATTGGTTAATTTAAAGTTTGAATAGTTTTGAAGACCGGCTAGGCAGGGAATATACTAGCTTTCACTCTAGAGTTCCCTTGATTCCCTCCACCTGGGGGCTAACATTCTTGTATCAAAAACTAAAACAATAAACCAAGTTGGTGGCTTTAACCTGTCACTTAAAATTCCTCTAACTTTACACCCATTAATCAATAATTCCCTATTTATTTGTACTCAATCATATGAACTACATTCTCATTCATACAATCTCATGTGATTCTTTCCAATTGTTGACTGAGACAATACCAACCTGGTTCTTACATGTTCTCACAACAAATTTTAACATATGGATTTGCCAAATCCAGAAGTAAATGAAGTGCATGTATTTAAATCATCACAACTTCTTCCAACAGCAATACTCTCCATAACTTCCATCCAAAACTTAATTACTTATCATTTTAAGAAGAAAGATAAAGAAAAAAACTTCCATCCAACACTTTAATTACTTATCATTTTAAGGAGAAAGATAAGGAAAACTACTCAATGAAGTGCATGGATTTAAATCATCACAACTTCTTCCAACATTAAAGATCAATACTCTCCGTTAAAGTGCATAAATTTAAATCATCACAACTTCTTCTAACATTAAAGATCAATACTCTCCACAACCTCCATTGTTCATGGATTTAAATCATCAAAACTTCTTCCAACATTAAAGATCAATACTCTCCACAACTTCCATCCATATTTAAATTTTCACAACTTTTTCCAACATTAAAGATCAATACTCTCCACAACTTCCATCAAATAATTACTTATCATTTTAAGAAGAAAGATAAAGAAAACTACTCATAATCCATGGAGAAAATTTAATTACTTATCATTTTAAGAAGAAAGATAAAGAAAACTACTTAGAATCCATGGAGAAAACGAATTACTTATCATTTTAAGAAGAAAGATAAAGAAAACTACTCAGAATCCATGGAGAAAAAAAACCACACTTTAGTTTAAAAGTCATCACAACTTCCAACATTAAAGATCAATACTCTCCACAACTTCCATCCAAAACTTAATTACTTCGAAAGATAAAGAAAACTACTCATTTTATCCATTACTTAATTACTTATCATTTTAAGATGAAAGATAAAGAAAAATACTCAAAATCCTAACACTTTAATTACTTATCATTTTAAGGAGAAAGATAAAGAAAACTACTCATAATCCATGAAAACTCAGAATCCATGGAGAAAACAAAACCACACTTTAGTTTAAAAGTAGAAATCATTGTCAAATCTCATAATCCATGGAGAAAATAAAATCACACTTTAGTTTAAAAGTAGAAATCATTGTCAAACCAATATTTATGGAGAAAATAAAACCACACTTTAGTTTAAAAGAAGAAATTATTGTCAAACCAACAATATTGTATGGAGAAAACAAAACCATACTTTAGTTTAAAAGTAGAAATCATTGTCAAACCAACAATACATTAATTAAAACTAAAAGTAGTCTTTTAGTTTAAAAGAAGAAATCATTGTCAAACCAACAACAAGTCTCAATTAAAACCAAAAGTAGTAGTTTAAAAGTAGAAATCATTGTCAAACTAACAACAAGTCTCAATTAAAACCAAAAGTAGTCCAAAAGATAAAAACTTATCTCAAGTCCTCCACCAAACTCTTGAAGTTCTTTTGAATCTCTTCTCTTTTACAGTCACTCAAAACAAAATAAAAAACAAAGATAAAGTAAATAAAAAGTGGTTCCTGAAAATCTCTCCAAACTAACTTTCTAGAGCAGAACTTTCAAAACTTGTCAATATTTTCAGCACTCTTTTAGAAGTCTTCTCTTCTTTCTTTTATAGTTTTCCAAAAGGTGTCTTGGGATCTCTTCAAAATGTGTCTTGATTCGATGTATTTGCCTAAGAGATGTATCTTTTCATGATAATTTTCCTTCATGGTGGTTACAACCACCTATTAAGCCAATGGGTGCCTCAAAAACCTCTTCGAAATTTGTGAAAACCGATTTTACTCGTCTAGTAACAGCCATTGGTGCTTAAGCGCGGGGTCTCGATGCTTAGGCGTGGTCTTCTCTGTTTAACCGGCGCTTAAGTGTCGGCTTTGGCGCTTAGGCGCCAAAACTCTTTTGCAAATTTTTCACCTTTTTGCTCCAAATTTGATCATTTTTCACTCATTTAAGCATTTTTTCCATTTTTTACTTGTATCTGCAAGAAAAACACAAAAATACCTTCCATTAAAGCGCAATATTTCAAAAATAGGTATATAAATGTGTCTAAAAACACTATATATTTTAGGTGTATCAAAATCCTCCAAACTTAAAATGTTACTTGTCCTTAAGTGACACTTCAATATTTAAAAACCAAATATGTATAATATGTATATGAGTTTCTGTAGGAGTTACTAAAATTTTGATTTAGAAATATAATAGTCCAATTTAGAAAAATAATTAGTAAATGAGACCAACTTGAAGTTTGAAAATTTTTAATGTTAAGAACTATGAAAATAAGAGTTCCAGTCTAATTCAGAAATATTTTCAGTTTTCTAAATTTAGATTTTAATTCTTTTATTTTCTCTACTTAAATTTTTTTATTAAAAATAATTTTACTTACTATATTATATTTATAAGCTTAAGATTTTATCAAGTATTATACTTTAAAACGATCAAATGTAGAACCAATTTTTGATTAGACACTAATCCTCAAGCTTCTCCTCCCTTACATTTCTTATCTTTTTCTTTTCTTTTTCTTTTTCTTTTCTTTTCTTTTTCTTTTTTTTCATTTTTTGTTCAACAAATAACTTGTTAAATGCTTGATATAAACCTCAATGATAGCTCATATAATCACTAATATTGATGAATGCTAGAGATTTCACACAGGTAGAGTAATGAAATATTTTATCAGCGTTGTAGTAGAATACATCAACACTCAAACAATAAAAGAAGAGTAGCAGGAGGAGAGACATCTCAACTTTTCATGTGAAAAATCCTTGGAAGAGAAAGAAACCACGGGGCATTGCATAGTTGAAATAATTCCTTATATAATTGTCAGTACCCAAACACAATCTTCTCTCGAGTTAAGAAAGATAGAATTACAACATTGATGTCTAATAACAGTTCAACGATAATTGTCATAACGAGCCAAAAAGGACGTTATTGATTGGCAGAAATGATGTAGATGGTGGTTGTAGCGCCAGCCTAATGTAGAGGTTGTAAATGAAAACCTTGGTAGTATTTGGTCAGATGTGTCGTAGATGGTTGCTTCAGAAATATTGTTCGGCAATAAACAACAGAGTAGGGAGCTCAAATAACTTCTATTGGCTACATATGTCGAAGTTAGGAGCACTGCAAGCTGTGAGCCGTGTTGTCCATATCAGAGGGCTGCAATAATGTATGTAAGCAATAGAGGTCAGAGTTGGGAGGTTTATGAATGGTGATAACATTTGTAGGTTGTAGTGGACAGAGTTGAGAACTGAATAAACTGTGAAAATGTTTGTAGGCTTTAAGGCGTGAGTGAGGAGCCATATAAGCCATGATATTGTTCGTAGGTTGTAGATAATAGAGTTAGGAGATGCATGAGCTTTGAAAACGTTTTTTAGCTGTAGAGGGCGGAGGAGCTGTATGAATTGTGAAAAGTTCATAGGCCACAAAAGCTAGAGTTTGAAGCTGCATGAGTTGTGATAACATCTATAGGCCGCAGAGGCTAAAGTTAGGAGCTATAAGAAAAGAGCTTCAAAAGTCAGGTGAGATTCCTTATAATCTAATTGCGGTGGTTGTAAACAACTCTTGTGGTGTGCATTGCTACACCATCTTTGAGAGGCATCGTTGCAATGTATGTGTGGTTTAGAGATACACTATATTCGAAGCACATCGTACACCATATTCGGGTGCATCATTGCATCATATTAGTAGTGTGTTTTTTTGCATTCAAAAAGATGCACTATTCCATCTGGTGCTTTGTTACTCTGTAACGTACGCCAGGATCCTGCAACATTCATTGTGATTCCATAGAGAATTTTATTGTAAAGAGTAGATGACAGTAGATGATAGTCGATGGTAGCCAACACGTTGTGATCAACGATGGCCAACAAGTGATGATCAATTGTTACAGGAGTGGGTGGCATTCATTGTTCCTTCAGTGTTTAACATTGAACCTCAAATGAGCTTTGTTCTTTTTCTGGTTCAAGGTCTAGGTTTTAATCTCCTTTATGAAGGGGGTATAGCCATTTTTATAGAGTTTAAGAGAGGCCTCCCGATAATTAAGGGAAGAATCCAAACAAATCCATTGAATGAACAAGAGAGATCACAATGATCAGATGACATTCTATGGAAAAATATGTGTCTAACGGTGTCACAGTTGAGTGATATTGGTTTCATTGAATTCATCTCATTGAGACACTTTGGAATCTGTTCAACCTTCCAATTGGGCACAAGAAGCTTTAAAAAAAGGTTTAATGGCTCAATATAAGTCTGATTTTACTCTAATTGCGTCAATATTAGATTTGTCTGACTTTCCAATTAGACAATTGAGTTAGGAGCTGCAAGAGTCATTATAATGTTTGTAGGTTATAGAGATCGAACTTGAGAGTTTCATGGGTTGTGATATTTTTCCCAGTCCACAAAAGTTGGAGTTTGGAGCTACATGAGTTATGATAATGTTTGTAGGCCGCAGAGGCTGGAATTGGGAGTAATAAGAACAATGATAACATTTATAGGCCATAAAAACCAGAGTTGGGAGTTGTTTGAGTTGTGATAACTTTTGTAGGCCATAGAAGCTGGAGTTAGGAGTTGTAAGGAGAGAATTCATGAATCAGAAGAAAGTTTGTGTATCCTTAGTATGACGGTTTTATGTAATTATTGTGAGGTGTGTTGTTACAACATCTTTGAGACTTTTCGTTACACCACATGCAAGGCATGTCATTACACCATTTTTGGCATGAGTTGTTTCATGATCTTGGTGAAATATAGTTTTGTAAAAATTATAGAGTTGGCTCTGCTATGCAATGGTGCCAAAAGCTTGACGTAATATTTTATGGATTAGAAATTTAAGCAATTAATGTTGGGATTCTACACAAGCATATGCATCACTATCAAGTAATAAAGAACTTTCTATTTAAGCCCCAAATATCTATCCCACGGGAAAGGTTTAAATTTGAAATGATAAATTTACTAGGAAATTCACATAAAGTCAAAACAAAATTACTATCACTGATTTTGAATGTTGAGATATTATCAGAACTAAATTATTTAACTAATAACAAAACTTAAGTACAAAGTTTAAATAGTAACTACTAAACTATTAAACTATGTTTATGTGATGAAGATTTCTTATATGAAAAAGCATCTTTCTGGCTATAATGAGATTTTGGTAAAATGAGATGAACTAAATGTTTTTAATATATATTGTGTCAAATAGGAGCAGTTTTAACTCTCTACCCTGATACAATGTTATATAAAATCATTGGCTAATCCCAAGTTTAGTCCCTAAATTTATGGCTAGGCTAGGAGGATACTGGCTCCCACTATAGAGCTACCACTTCCCTTCACCTGAAGTCTAACTCTTGCTTTAGTTTTTAAACACTAAGACTGAATTGAGGATTTTAGTCTGTCACCTCAAAAATTCTCCAATTCTACACCCAACAAAGTATATTTTCCTATTTATTTGCACTTAATTCCTTGAATGAACTTCTCCTTCATGGAATCAAATGTGATCCTCACTCTGTTGTATAAGTCATAGTTTATTTCCTGAATCATATGTTTCAGTACTTTAACAATTCAATTTGTTAGATCAAAAAGTAAATTAAGTTTAGAGATAAAAAATCATCACAATTTATTTTATATTTTAATATTGACATATCCATATCATCTCTTCATTTCATCATATCTGAGAGTAGGGAGAAAGATAAAGTAAACTACGCAAACTTCATGACAAAGATACAACAAAACACAAATTTCATCTATAAAAGAAAGTTCATACAACACTAATAAACAAATAAAACTTATCTGAAACTCTTTCTCAAAGCAAATCCCGAAAGTTCATACAACACTAATAAACAAACAACACTTATCTGAAACTTTTTCTCAAAGCAAATCTCTTGTAGCCTCTTTCATACAACACTAATAAACAAACAACACTTATCTGAAACTCTTTCTCAAAGCAAATCCCTTATAGTCTCTAATAGAAAATGTAGAAAGAAGACATCTCTCGCTTTTCTCCTTCTCCAACACTCTTAGAGAAGATTTTACACTTAATCTCACCACAAAATTCTAAGTTATAAGAACAATGGACTCTAAATGGTTGTGAAATGAAAAATGGAAGAATGTGTGATGCATGGAAGGTTGAATTAGGGCAATGAGATGTTAGAAAGCGTTGTTTTTCTGATCAATTTTGGCCCCAAATAAAGCCTAGAGTCGGTTCTCCAAAAGGTGCCTCGAAAAACTCTTAAAAAAACATCCAAATCACCGAATCTTCTAGAAACAGGGGCTTAAACAACATTGGCGCCGTCAGCGTCAGTGTTTCGCAATTTTATTCGCTACTCTCTTCAAATGGACGGTATTTTTTGGGTTCAAAACCAAGCGTCGGCGCCAGTGTTCAACTTCTTCATTTTTGCTCCAAATTTCATCCTTCTTGCTTCCTTTTTGTCTTAAGTCCTAAAATTCAACAACCTGCTAGAAAACAAAAAAATATCTTCCATTAAAGTGCAATATCACAAAAAATAAGTATAAAATATGGGTCTAAAAATGCATATGTTTTTTGTGTATCAAAATCCCCTAAACTGACATGCTACTTGTCCTCAAGTAACTCCTCTATTATATAAAAATATAACTTATGGTAAAGAGTTTAACTTCTAGATTTTTATATCTTAGTCCACTAAATACAATATCATAACTTAAGAAAAATTCAAAACAACTCCACTTAATACTAAAGTTATAAGAATATTTAGCAATAAAGTCGAAGATTTCTGATTCTCTATTCTTTCAAGAAAAATTGCAAATTGTCATATTAAAGTCACTTAAAGTATTCACATGAAAAAGAACTTCATAAAACATTATTAGTAAATAAACTAATACTTAAATAAAAGTTTAGAAAATATAGCAAGCCTTCTTTTTTAAATTGATTCAAGTGAAGCCAATTTTTAATCAGGCATCTCATCAAGCTTCTCCCCACATGTTTTCTTTTCTTTTTCTTTTCTTTTCCTTTCTTTTTTTATATGTGAGGATTACTATATTTGGATAGCCTTTAATGATTTTGAACTTCACTATCCTCTTCTTAAAGTAAAGGGATTACTATATTTGGATAGCCTTTAATGATTTTGAACTTCACTATCCTCTTCTTAAAGTTAAAAACGAGGATTACTATATCTGGATAGCCTTTAATGATTTTGAAATTCACTATCCTCTTCATAAAGTTAAAAACTTATTACATTTTCTTCACTTAACAAATTTATGTTAGCTTAAAGATTTCATAAAGTTTAATTCTTTTCTTCTTACATAAACCTTTAAGATTTTTAATATTTAAAAAATACAGCTTTCTTTACTTAAAAAAGAAAAACAGTCTTTTTCTTTTATACCAAATATCTTAATCTGAAAATTAACCTCTTAAAATAGAAACCATAGTCTTATTCTATCATACCAAATATCTTAATCTTTAAAATTAACCTTTATTAT
This sequence comes from Phalaenopsis hybrid cultivar, assembly GCA_002079205.1. Lineage (NCBI taxonomy): Eukaryota > Viridiplantae > Streptophyta > Magnoliopsida > Asparagales > Orchidaceae > Phalaenopsis > Phalaenopsis hybrid cultivar. The sequence continues at coordinate 270,530 of JXCR01138362.1, read as the reverse complement.
TTAGAAATTTTTTACTTAAGTTTACTATATATTTAGAAACATAAATATAGTTATCTAAAGTTAACCCCTAATACTAAAGGTCATGTTAAATTTAAAATTTTTGAAAATATAGCTAAGTGAGGAAAAATAAAATTAAGTTTCTTTCTTTAAAAAGGAATTTTTCTTTACCCCACAAACTTAAATTTTTAAAAGATTTAGCAAAAAGAACTGAAAAATAAAGAGTGAAAGAAAACATTAAATACATAAAGAAAAGACATACTTGTTAAAGGTTTTAATTTTGAAACTTTAATTATGAAATACTGCAGGTGCTAATATAAAAAGCTACAAGACTTAAAACATTAAATTACGTATAATACATATAAATTTGCTGAGAAAGAGTTAATTACAAAACATTTAATAAAATACAAAAACTAACAACAAAATTAAACTAAATCCCAGAAATGAAAACAGTTTTACAAACTACAATTCATATCTCAACATAACAACAAAACAGAGTCTCACAATCTAACAAACAGTCTCAACAAATTAAGAAAAACAAACAACACAATAACAAAGTACAATCAAACATAAACTAAAAAAAATCGCCAATCATCATCATCATCTTCCTCTTCTACACTCAAATTTTGCCTCTGATTTTGAGTAAAAACAGGGTGAGTAGAAATTTGAACTGAATGATCACCCTTCATGTATCTCAGCAATGCATCATCATAAGCAGCATCATATTCGAACATTTGTCGTATCAAATCATCATTGTGAGCATTTCTGGAATCCATGTTTTGTAATCTATGATCTATTCTTAAGATATCTCTATGTTGGATCATCATCTGGTCTAAAAGTTCTCGGTTAGTAGAGTCACTAGAAGTAGGGGTCCTTGAAGTAGAAGGAATATCTCTGGTCTTACTTCCAGATCTCCAATCAACATGAGATTCATATGTCTTTATATTGTCAGACCCAATAGGTTTTAGAGGCTCCATCCTCTCTTCCTCAGGTCTAAAATCAACTCCTGCCTGTTCACAGAGTGTAAAAATAAGTGCAGGGTGTGTCAAACCACCAGTGGTCTCTCCCAAGGCAATAAATCTAGTGTTCATCTAGATAATAGAGCCTACATTTATCGTCATCACCTGCTGAATACAGAAGTTCAGGATGGCTCTATCCTTGGTCACCTCACTATGATGATTTGTCAGAATCATTCTTCTAGAAATAAAGTAGTGTCAGGCCTTAGATACTACATTAAGCATAGAAAGAGGAAAGGTTACCTTGACACCATTTTTGATTTTCCAGGTCCCTCTTCCATCAGTAAGGAAAAAAATAACCTCATCTAAGGACTCATTCATTACAGAAAATTATTTATACTGGCAACTGTAAACATCTTCCAATAAAACTCATTAATTTTTCTTGAAGAAAACTCCACCTTTCTCCCACGTACAAAAACAAAGTCGTTAGAAGCTTCAGTAATAGAAATCTTCCCACTATCGAGCATTGATTAATTGCTTGACTTCCCCATCCAGATTTTTAAAACCATGATCAGGAATTACATTTTTATAATCAAATAAACTATTGAACTAAGCACTAGCTTTCAAGCTAACAAATTTTTGTTGATCATAATCTATTTTTTATTTTCCTTTACTCTTCTTAGTGCCATGGGAAATCTAGAGATAATTCAAAAATATTCAAATAAATTCCAAAGATTCTGAAAATCACAAAGTAAAATGCTTTATACTTAAATCTACTAAGTAAGAATTCTTCACCAAAATATTTTCTCAATATCTTTCAAAAAATTCCAAAATTTTAGATCTCGGCAATGTGAGATGAATCCTTGATGAAAATAAAAAAAATTTAGTTCTAAGTATAGCTCTTACCTAGAGAAGATGAAATCTAAAGTTCCTTTGCCTTAAAATCGCCTCAAATCCAAGCAAATGCGAGCCCTAGGTGTAAAATTGGAGGTTGAAGGTGACTCGAAGGGTAAAAATGGTAATTTATCGTGAAAATTATAAAATTTAAAGGTTTGAGCCTGTTCTCGCGAGGGCGCCGTCGGTGCCCATGCCAATGCTGCAGACCAAAAATTCCATTTATCGATTTTTTTTTTCAATTTTTAATTTTCTCCAAAGTCTTTTTTAGTATTTTAATTTTTTTTAAACACAATTTTTTATCTAACAATAATTCACAAATAAACATTTTCACAAACAACAACAAACCAACTTTTATATATAAAAGTACACCTTTACAAACACATTTTTCTAATCACACTTTTACACATATTAACCAAATTAAATTATAAATCAGCATCGAAATCAAGCTACAGCACTAACGCTGACACAGAACTATACACACAATCAAAATTCAGAATTTTAAAGCAATACAAACTAAATCAAATCTACACAATCACATTAAGTACATAAGTATTTTAAACTAGTAGGGAGAGTCCAAATTCTTCAATTATTCTGCCTCATCTTCAATGTTTTATCCTTCTCTAATATCTTCCATAGACTGGTAATGAACGTATAAATTGTAGGTACGAGAATTAATCAGTCGAATTTTCTTTGATCCATCCTTTTTCTTTAAACATCCACACTAATCCTGTTTCAAATGTTCCATTATGATCAAAATTCTCTTTCATTCTCCAATCTAGGTGATCAAAAAGGTACTTAAGATCTCTTATTGAATTAATAATGCTCTGAAGTTCTCTTTCAATTTTCTTCAATTTCTTTTCTACAGTAAGTGAACTTCCAACTGTTCGTGGCATCTATGGAGTTGAAGCCTGTGATGAGTGATCTAAGATAGTATCTAATGCTTCAGTCCCATTGCCAACAAAATTATCATCAATAGGNATATATATATTGTTAGAGCCGGAGCTCGATCAGCCTCCCCATTTCCTACTCCTGCTCGCGTCGCAACCCCAACTCGCTTCCGCTGGCGATTGTGAAACATCGTGATCCACTATTATTGCGAAATCACTCCCACCTCCTGCTCGATCGCAAAAGGTTGTGACACTTGTTCTCGCTCCACTATCGCGAAAGGTGACGATATTCGCGAAACGGCCCCGCCTCCTGTTTCCTTTAAGTTGCAAATAGAAGAAGAAATGATTCTCCTTTAGAATAAGTGAAGTCACGATTTTGGTGTTCTTCTTCGGGCTTCCTCGGGATAGAGGAAGTAAAGTGTAAGCAACAGTTCGTTGCGGCAGAAGAAAGAAGAAAGAAGAAGAAGAAGATTGTTCTCTCTTGGCTTCTTCTTAGTGACTTGTGGCTGAAAAAAAATTGTCTTTATTTCTCTTGTAAGTTTATCTTCTTCGATGTATCTCGGTATAAAGTTTCTTTAGTGTATTATAGAGTAGAGAGAGAAGAACAGAGAGCAACGAAGTGAGAGATTCCTCTTGTAAGTTGAGGTGATCGACTGATATAAATTTCGCAAGTAGTAAAATCCTCTACAACTGCGTGGACATAAATAATTTGCCGAACCACATAAATCTGTGTGTTTTCTTCTGATGTGATTTTTCTCGTTCTATTTTTTCGTGTCGTGATCGATCGTTCACCTTATTTATTTATATATATATACCAAAACAAATGGTCAATGTATATCTCGCAATATATGTCTATATATATATAAACACACAGACTCACGTGCAATTCATTTTATTTCTATTTTTATTGCATTAATTATTGAAGGAGTAGGCGTTTTTGACGTGGCTGGCAGCATGCCATATTGTTTTTTATCACGATGTACTTTCATCTTTAATTCCAACGTTTTTTTTTTTTAGCGAGCTCTTTTGGCTGTTGTGGGCAACGCATTTCGAATGTCTCAATTTTAAATTTATTCCAACGGATTAAATCTGTATCTTATTAGAGAGAGCAAATAAATACATATAAGTGTGACTCGTCATCTCTGAACTATAATCGATATTAATTAATACATTTTAAATTAATTAATTAATTATTACAACAATATTTGGTTAGAGATTTTTTAAGCCAATAAACTTTTTAATCAAATTTTCATGATATTTTGAATGGTTTGAGGTGATATTTTATATAAGATATTTAAATGAAAGTTTTGATAAGAGAAAAAATTATGCCACTTAGTTCAGCTGAAAAAGCCACCATGTAAAAATATATTATAGAAATTAACCTTTTACATGATTAATTGAAGAGGATAATTCTATAGATTATGCATGGCTAGCATGATCTTTTATCGATTTAGTAGTTGGATAAACAATAAAAGGTAATGATAGTGACAAAGAGATGTATGCCAAAAGATAGACATCCATCTCTTTGGTGCATAGTGGTGATTAATTGAAAATTTTCAGGTGAATACTGACATGCATGATATCCGAACAAGCAATGATTGAGCAATTATTGTTGGACATTTACTGTTGAATGACATTAATCTGACAACATTATACATTAGAAAATGATCTAAAAATCTTTAAATATCTATGCTCTTTGCAATTTGAGGTCATCATTAAGTAACGATTGTGGTCTATTAATATCTTTAGGACGATATTTTGATAATTGTAAAAATAATCCCTCAATAGTGTCTATCTGAAGCATGTTTTCATTCACTCATTCATAAGCCATTCATGAATCTTTATCTTGTTAGGTATTTCTCATCAAGGCAAGCAGTTAAGAGTTGAGACCATTTTTTCTTGTGAAAATAATCAATTTGATGATAAATTTGAGGAAATAAGAGTTTGATTGTTTCTAAATTTAATTTAAACAGTTTTACATTTATTGTATCAAGATTTATAATTTATTCAATGAATTTTTTCCTGTTATATCATTATTCCTTTATTTTTGAAAGTCAAACTATGTATTTTTCAAAAATAAATCGAGTCTAATATGCCTGACTGATTTCTAGATGTTAATACAAGCGTTTCTTTGGGGCTAAATAAAGAAAAAAAAAATCTTCAGCCATTATATTAGTCCTCACTATAGCTGATGCATTAACTGGAACAAAAATTCTAAAAATTGTAGCTCCAAAACTCTCCTAATTTGATTAAAACTTTTTTATAGACGAAATTGGGTTTTAAAAGCGTGAAAGTAAATCTGAAATATTAAAACTTATGCCAAAGATAACAAAAATTGAAAAATAGCTTGCTCCGAGCAAACTATTAAAAAGTTTTGATTAAAACTGAAAAATGCATTAACTGGTCGCCTATGGCAGCGGCGGAGATGTGCCTTGGCGTGTTCAAGGCGCTTGATCCTTTAAAGAAAAAAGACCAGGAATAATAGTTTTCTTAAATGGGAGCATAATTTTTTTTTCTTTCAAAGCATGTGAATAGTGTTTTAAATAATATGCTGTTGCCATAAATCAAAACTTTTCTAAGATTATCCTTAAAAATAAATGGTCTTCAAATTGTGGCAACAGCTTATTATTAAAAAATAAATTGACTGTTTCTTTTATCCCCCGTAAACATTAATCAAAACTCTTCTAAAATTATCCTAAAAAATTTTAGAAAAAATCTTTCAATATCTCATCATTTTTCACTTTTAAAAAATCTTCAAAATGTAAGAGGAAAGTTTCATACTAAGACTTGCAAGCTACGACGAGCTGTGGACGTTCTAAAAAAAGGTGATTAATGGTCTTCATTTCAACATACTGAATTTGAAGCATCTAAATCTCTCAATTTCTATTTCTAAGCTTGTTGGTCCCCTCAAAGAGTGAAACCTTCTGCCAGTAAGTTATATGGGGATAAAAGAAACAGTCAATGAAAGGGCCTGGAGGAAGAACGAGAAGAAGAGAAAGATGCAAGAACGTAGTTGTAAACATGGACGAAGGGAAAACAAGAAAATTAACTTTGTTGTCTACAAATTCTTGAAGAATACTATATATACCTACCTCACTCATTTCTATACCTCCATATTTTTAGCAACCTATGCAACCTAAGCAAATAAGAGTTGGAACCTTCTCAAATTAGTTTTTTTTTTTTAAAGAGCAATAGACTATAATTTTATTACACAATACAAAAAAAATACAAGCCTGGAAAAATAGTCCCAACACACACACCCTACAAATGCACAAAGAAAATAAAAAAGGACCCCTATCCAAAAAAGCAAAAAATACAAGTCACCCACACCAAAACACAACTAGACTCCAACACACAAAACACCAAACTAGAAAGCCCCAAAAAACGACACAAAGCAATGAGTCATAACAGAAAACAAAAACAAGGAGCAACATAAAACCATCAATCTACTCAGCATCCTTTAAAACTAACAACATCATATTATAAGGAATAATCTTAGAAACATTAGCACCATGCGTCTTTAATCCCCATTTAGCCGCCCAATGAGCAGCCTTGTTGCTATCTCGCCTGGTATGAGACCAATAAATGAATAAATGCTTTGAAAGATCAAAAATCCTTTTCATCTGAGTATTGATACTTCAGTGATATTCTTGATGAAAATTACAAAACTTCCAAAGCATCAAAGAATCAGTTTCCATAATAATAAATTTCCAACCATAATTAATAGCCAACTGTAAACCAAAGACTAAGGGTCTGTTTGGGGCAGCTTGTGCGTTTCAGGATAAGCTGCTTATCCTAAAACGCGGTCCGCAGGCCGGCCGCAGGGGTCGACCCGCGGTCTGCATTTCGTGTAAAAACCCAAACGCAGTTTCAGATAAGCTGGCAAAAAGTGTGAACCAAAAGGTACGGCGACATTTTGAAATCACCGCCCGCACTTAAAAGCTGCCCCACACGGACGCTAAAGCATCAGCTTCAGCAGCCAAAGGGGAATCAGAAAACGCACCTGCGAGAACTAGCAAAGAATCGCACCTAAATAATCTCTACAAACTCCTCCTACACTAGCAGATAAGGAATTCCAACAACCATCAACGTTAATCTTAATAAAAGGCATCCACAGTTTATGCCACTTAATATTATAATTAATCTTATTATGCATAGAATAAGATATATCCAGAAGATATCACAAATGTTTCTAATTTCCAGAAATCTTAGTGTTAGTAGTCGAAAACTTTAGTCCTTTATGTAAATAATTTAACACTAAGCTAAAAGTTATGTGCACATTAGGAACAATATTTTTAAATTTACACTCATTTCTAGCAATCCATATAAACCAACTTATAACTGCAAGTACAGCTATAAAAAAACCTTTACCGAGCATCTTCCAAGCATCGAAAACCTCAGTATTGCTATTATACTGTAACAGATTTCTGTTGAACCTGTTTAAATGTAACTTCTGTATAGTATCATTCCAAACATCAGAAGTAAAACGACATTTAATAAAAAGGTGATAAACAGATTCCACATTTTCGTGACACAAAACACAATAAGAGGGTAATCTTAAATCTTTCATCTTAAGAATATCATCACTATGAATGTTATTATGAAAAGCTCTCCAAATAAAAAAGGAGATGGAAGGTTTAACCCAATTATTCCAATTCCATTTAAGATTTAAACCTTGAAAATGCTGAAAGGAGTTAGCAAAACATTTAGCATAAGAATCACCCAATTTGCCTTTAATTTTAGGCACATCAGACTTAGTGGTATCAATAGGAATTGAAGCAATAAAATTAGCATCATCATAATTAACCTTTTGCCCAATTTCACTTAAACCCCAATGATTATCAAACCAAGGTCATTAAGCTTAATATTAATATTTTCAGAGCCACCATAATAGTCAGTAAGAGCCACTTAGCCTAGCCAATCATCATATCAAAAAGAGCAGTAACCTTTACCAATATCCCAACAAGTCATATCTTTAGTATTTGTAGACACCTTGAGCATTTCACGCCAAATAAAAGAATCACTTTTTTTATAGGTAATAGACATAAGATTCCCGTTAAAACAATACTTTGCATGCATGCAAGAAGCTCAAATGGAATTATTCTGACGAAAACGAAACCATAATTTCATATAATTAATTTTAATAGAATTATTTAAACTTCTAAAACCAAGACCTCCTTTTTTTGTAGGTTTACAAATTTTATTCCAGCTTTTCCAATGAAATCTGGAATGACCATTTCCTTCCCACAGAAACTTATAAAAAAAGATTTTCAATCCTCTTAATAACATTTAGTTGCATATTCATAACCTGAAGAGTAGAGAGAGGGAGAGAAGTAAGAACACTTTTAAGAAGAGTCACCCTGTCACCAAAAGAAAAAAAATTTATTTTCCCGGGATAAAATTTTATTTTTAATTTTTTTAAAAAAAATGAAAAATAAGACTCTTTTTCTTACCTTTATCCATATGAAAGCAAAGATAAGTTAACAGTAAAAAAGCTTTATTACAATCAATACAATCCATAATCCAATTTCTTTTAGAAATAGTGATATTTTTCGAACAGTTAAAAAAACACTTAAAAGTATTAAAGTATAATCTAGAGATAGTTTAGAGTTTTAAAATCTCATTCCAAACTCTTTTAATGAATGTTTTATTAGGATTGGTAAAGAGGATCAAGTCGTAAGCAAAACACAAATGAGTTATACTCAAATTATCTTTATGATTATAATTCAAACTAGAATAGGAAGTAAATAAATCATTCAAGCAACAAGATAAATAATCAAAGGCAATAATGAAAAGATAAGGTGACAAAGGATCTCCCTGTTTGATACCTTTAGAAGCTCTAAAAAAACCTTGCTTAGTCCCATTAATGAGAAGAGATTAATAATTGTCTTTGAGAATTCTATAAATAAGCTTGCAAAAAACATTATTAAAATCGATAGCTTTAAGAATATCAATAATAAATTCACATCTAATCATGTCAAAACTTTTTTAATTTCCATTTTGAAAATGACATTACCACCTCTGCTTTTCTTATCAATATCCAAGAGCAGCTCTTGGATAATAAGAGTATTGTCACAAATATTCCTACCCTTCATAAAAGTAGATTATTTCATACTAATAATATCATTGAGAATAGGATGCAACCTCTTAACCACAATTTTAGAAATAAATTTTGACATAAGCATGTTCAAACTAATAATCTAAAAGCATCCCAAGTATTTGCATCACACACCTTAGGAATCAGCATCATATTAGAGGTTTTAAAATATTTCGGTAAATCCTCGCCTCTAAAAAGTTTTGAATAGCTTCAAAAACTTCAAAATAAATGATGTCCCAGCCATATTTATAGCACTCAGCTGTGAAACCATCTGAATTAGCAACTTTACCGGTATACATAAGATCAATAATATTGAGTCGTATGATAACTGTCCCTAATTTTTAAAAGGATAGGAGCATGATCAGAAGCATCAATGGCTAAGTGAGAAACAGTATGCATAGAAAAACTTTTAATCCGACTAGAATTGGCAACATATCTATCAAGCCTTTCAAAAATCTTTCCTCTATGCAAAGAAAAAGGGTTTCCTTAAAACTCAAGATCATAAAGCCCCACATCCATCAAATTAGTATTGAAATCATCAATACTCTTAAAGTTAGGAGTGATTCCAGCTTCATTTCAATAGAAGAAGAAATAATTTTGAAATCACCTCCCATAAGCCAATCTTCGTTAGAGAGATTAATAGATTTAATCAAATTCCAAAGTTCAAAACGAGCTTGTCTGGTACAACCCGATAAATGACAATCAAAAAGAAAAGAATTTTGAGAAAATTGAATGTGAAGATGTAAAAGTTGAGAGTGATTGATAAGAATATCAATCTTTAAAAAAACATTCCATAAAAACCAAATTTTGTTATTGATATTAGCAAACAATTTGAAAGAACCAAATCTTTGTAAATAAAAATCATTGTTCACAGTAGCAAACATAGGCTTAAGTATGCTAAAAAATTTTAAATTATAAGCACAAATAAGATTGAGAAGTCTACTAGAAGCATTAGACTTTGCTATACCTCTAATGATCCAAACAAGTGTGTTAAATTTCATCAAGAACAATTTTCCCTTCATTCGATCTAGTAACAGTAGCCATTTCAGGCTTACCAATTTCCTTTCCTCGTAATTGCGCATGTAAAGCCTCAAGATTAATGTAGCTCAATTCATGGCATCCTTTAAATTTTTTCTTTCTATATGATCTTTGGATCATCCAGTCTTCTTCTACCTCTATATGAGTAAGAGTAGGACCATTCTCCTTAATCGGGCTAAGAAGCGCATTCCATTGTTTATCAATAATTAAATCACCTATATTTAAAATATTGCAACAACCTCTAGGCTGCTAATTAGAAAGTAAATGTCCAGTAACAAAATTATTGGTTAAAGCTTTAGTAGAAGAAGTAGGAACATTATCAACCAATAAAGAATTATCAGTTTCACTATTTATCAAAATAACATTCATATCAAAAATAGAAATACGCGTATTATCTAAAGATTGAATATAATCAACTTTATCAGTGTTAGAAATTTTTCTCAAATCTTGATCCAATCAATACGAAGTTAAATTTCTTGTATTAACACTATTGTGATTAATAACATCAGGCATAGGAAAATCACTCACAAGCCTTAGAGAATGATGAACAACTTTAGTAGCCATAACAATATTTTCCTTAGCTACTATAAAATAATTATTATTGGAACATGGTAAGGAATCAGAAGTAACATTTCTATTATTTTGAATATTGTGAGGAGATTCAGATGTAGTATGCAAACCATTAACATTATTTTCATTTTGATTTTTATATTTTTTGAATTCCGGATGAGCATTGTAAGAATGAGAAAGAAGATGTCCAAACATCTTGCATTTCGTGCCATAATGTGGAACAAATTCCATTTCAACTTTCTGCTAATAACCATCATTCAAATTGCCCATCCAAATGGAATTATGAAAAATAGAAGTTACATCACATTCAACCAATATTCGATCCATCGAGGGTCTAGACAAAGTGCTCGTAGCCAGATCCATTTTCAATGGCTTATCAAAAATTAATCCTAATAAATAAAGAACTTTCTGATTAAAATATTGAAGTTTCAGTCCGGGAAATCTTATCCAAATAGGCACAATAGGGGGTTCTACAACAGGATTGAAATCAGAAGTCCATTTAAGAATTTTCTAATAGCATCTCTCAATGGTCAAAACTTTTTCAAGAAAAAAGAGAGGTATAATCCTCTAATAATTGTAACTTTATCATAAGATTTTGACCATCAATCAACCTCAAATTCCAACTACCATGAAGATTTAACTCAGTAAAGAATTTCTTAATAACCTCTATTTTAGGACGATGAAAAGAAAATTTACCAATTAATGTAAATCTGAAAAGCTCAGTTAGAAGGCATGTATCTTCTTCAAAAAAAGAAATGTAGGTTTACCATTCTTACGAGATGCCCGTTGTAGTAAACCCTCATTGGGATTTTTGGTTACCTGGCTAAAAAAATTCTCAACGAAATGCATCTCTACCGAACCAAAATGTTTACCCGTAACACATCCTTGAAGGATGGTGCTACCAAAGCCATGGAAGAAACCATATCAATAAGATCTGGCCAAAAAACTTGTTGTAAAATATAACCTAGATACGAACTTGGCAAAAATAAAAGGCGCTCCAAGAAACCTCCAAGAAACCATTCCGCCTTTCCCTTTTGTTTTTGGATCAATGGAATCATGACTTAGTCGTGCTGAAACCAAAAAGAATTGTAGCAGAGCTTTAGAAAGTATGTGCACAAGGAGGAGCGACTCGGGCGTTAGGGTGGAGGTGGGAGTCGACTCTTTCGGGGTACAACACAGCTTCTTACATTAGTTATATAGTAACATTTTTTATGTGTTCACTAGCTTTATTGCCACATTTTCAACTCTTTCCTTACATTTTATCCAGGTAGTAGTGTTAAGATGGAGTCTGATCTCACATTCCTGCCCCCACTCCTTGTTTTACAAAGTGAAGCCTCGCTTCGCCCAATCGTCGCGCCTCCCTCATTATCGCGAAGAGCCGCGTCTTCCGCTCCCGTTCGCGAACCGTAGGCGCCAACCACTCTCACCTTCATCTGTTGTGAAGCGATGCATCCCTTTGCTCCCTCTTATTCATGATAAAAGGTATCACAAGACTCCCCTTCTGTTAGATTACGCCATAGTTTTTTTATTCTTCATCGGGCTTTCTTGGGATAGAGGAAGGAAAGTGCGAGCACTAGTTCCTTACACCGGAAGGAAGAAGAAAGAAGAAGATCAATATTTTTCTCCCTTGGCTTCTTCTTGGTGGCTTGTGGCAGAAGAGAAATTAGTTTTATTTCTCTTGTAAGTTTGTCTTCTTCTGTATCTCAGTGTAGAGTTTCTTCAGTGTATCTCGGTGTAGAGAGAGAAGAACAGAGAGAAGAAGAGAGAGTAACGAAATGAGAGATTCCTCTTGTAAGTCAAGATGATCAAATGGTGTAAATTCCTCAAGTAGTAAAATCCTCTAAACTCCGTGGACATAGGCAATTTGCCGAACCATGTAAATATGTGTTCTGCTTTGTTACTGTTCTTTCTGATGTGAATTTTCTCGTTCTATTTTTAGCTTCAAAGATCATTCTCCTATTATATATATATATATATATATATATATATATATATATATATATATATACCACATCAATTGGTGTATATCTTACAATAACTGGTATCAGAGATTTGTTTGGATCTGAGGAAGAATGATAGCTGTAGATGAAGAGAAGGTTTCAGGGATTGAGAAATTTGATAGCACAAATTTTGATTATTGGAGGATGCAGATAGATAACTATCTCTATGAGAAGAAACTTTATCTTCTGTTATTGGGAAAAATACCTGAAATGATGGATGAGGCCGAATAGAATTTGTTGGATTAACAAGTTCTAGGGGTTATTCGATTGACCCTATCGAGGTCTGTTGAACAAAATGTCGTCAAGGAGAGGATAACTGCAGATCTCCTTACAGCCCTATCAGTTATGTATGAAAAGCCATCGACGAATAACAAGGTGTACTTCTTGAAGAAGTTATTCAATTTGAAGATGGCTGAAGGTGTCATGTTGCTCAACTCCAGAATGATTTTAATATTATCACAAATAATTTTTTGTTTATTAAAATTGATCTTGATGACGAGATATGTGCTCTAATACTGTTGGCATCATCATCAAATAGTTGAGAAGCCATGAGGATGGTAGTTAGGAGTTCTGCAGGTAAATCTAAATTGAAATGTAAAGATATTCGTGATTTGATTTTGGCTGAGAAGGTGCGCAGAAAAAATTCTGGCAAGATCTCAGGTACGAGCTCAACACAGGACATGAACTCATATAAAGGGAGATCAAAATTAAAGTCTGGTTAGCAGGCAACCTACTAGAATTGTGGCTAGGCTGGCCACATAAAGAGGAACTGCAACAATCCCATGAATATGGAGAATGCTAGCACAAATCTGGTATTTGAAGAAGTATAGGATGCACTATTGATGGCAGTTCATTGTTCTGTTGATGATGGAAGTGAATAGGAGAGTGGGTCTAGGGGACCCATTCTTCTTTTTCCACAGACAAATGATGGATAATGACAAAGCTATGAAGAAATCTTTTAAGATGTAAGTTCGAGCAAGTGGGAGCTGGCAAAACTTCCACCAGTGAAGAAGACATTTCACAATAAGTGGGTGTACCAGATGAAGACTTAGCATGATGGCTGTAAGAAGTACAGGGCTAGACTTGTTGAAAAAGACTTTCAACAAAGACAGGATATTGTTCATGTAGTGGGAGTTGTAAGCAGAGACAAGAGTAATTCATAAAACAGCTTGAAAGTACAAGGCTATTTGGACCCTGCTGATACGTTGACTGAGGTTATTACTCTTTAGAAACTGAAGTTTTGCAGTTTTCTAGACTGAAGACAAAGACTTTGAGCTGCAAAGGTGGACTCATGTTTGAAGAAAAGGGTGACACCATCAGTAGAGGATATCAGTTTGAGGAAGGAGATTCTGTAGCTTATGTATTAGTCTTTAAGTGGGAAATTGTTAAGCTGGAGTCTGATTTCATGCTCTCGACTCTGCCCCTTGTTCTGCGAAGCAAATTCCTCAATTCTCTCGATTGTTGCGCCTCCCTCAGATTCACAAAGAGTTGCGCTCTCGGTCCTATTTGCGAACGGTAGGCGCCAACTACTCCCGTCTTCCTCTATTGCGAAGCAATGCATCCCTTCACTCCCTCTTATTCGTGATAAAATGTATCGCACAACTCTCTTTCAGTTAGATTACGCCATAGCTTTTTGTGTTCTTCTTCAGGCTTTCTCGGAATAGAGAAAAGAAAGTGCAAGCAGTAGCTACTTGCAGTAGAAGGAAGAAGAAAGAAAGAAGAAGAAAATTATTCTCCCTTGGCTCTTCTTGGTGGCTTGTGACAGAAGAGAAATTAGTTTTATTTCTATTGTAAGTTTGTATTCTTTAGTGTATCTCAGTGTAGATTTTCTTCGATGTTTCTCGGTGTAGAGAGAGAAGAATAGAGAGAGAGAAGAACAGGGAGAGAAGAAGAGAGAGCAACGAAGTGAGAGATTCCTCTTGTAAGTCGAGATGATTGTTTGGTGTAATTTCCTCAATTAGTAAAATACTGTGTAACTGCGTGGACGTAGGCAATTTGCAAAACCACGTAAATCTGTGTGTTCCGTCGTGTTGGTCTTCTTTTTAGTGTGAATTTTCTCGTTCTATTTTTGCTTCAAAGTTTGTTTTCCTATTTTATTTATATATATATATATATATATATGACCAAAGAAAATAAATTTCTATAAAATTTATAAATTTGACTCCGCTTTACAATGGTGTCAAAAACTTCATGTGGTATTTTATGAATAATAACGTTAAACATTTAATGTTGGTATTTTATGCAAGTATACATATCTTTATCAAGTAATATAAGACTTTCTTTTTAAGTTCCAAATATCGATCCCACGAGGAAGATTTAAATTTGAAATAATAAATTAATTAGGAAATTCATAGAAAAAAAAATTATTGTCACACATTTTGAAAGTTTAAAATATTATCAAAGCTAAATTATTAACTACTGGCAGAATTTAAAAATAGGGTTTAAAATTAATAACTACTAAACTATGTTTATGTGATGAAGTTTTTTAATATGAAAAAGCATCTTTCCAACTACAATGCGTTTTTGGTAAACTAAGATGAGATAAATAATTTAAATTTTTATTGTGCCAAATATGAGAAATTTTAATTCTCTACCCTAATTCAATGCTATAGAAAATCATTAGATAATCTTAGGTTTAGTCCCTAAATCCGTGGCTAGGCTAGGAGGATACTGGCTCCCACTCCAGAGCTCCTACTTACCTTCCCCTAAAGGCTAACTCTTGCTTTATTTTTTAAATACTAAGATCGAATTAGGGATTTTTAGTCTGTCACCCTAAAAATCTCCAATTCTGCACCGAACAAAGTATATTTCCCTATTTATTTGCACTTAATAGCATGAACAAAATTCTCCTTCATGAAATTAAATGTGATTTTCACTCTTTTGGTAGAACTCATACTCCATTTCCCGAATCATATGTTTCACAATATATTTTAACAATTCAATTGACCAGATCGAAAAGTTAATTAAGAACGGAGTTGAAAAACCATCACAATTTATTTTAAATTTTAACATTGGCACATATAAATTATCTCTTCATTTCACCATATCTCAGAGTAGGGAGAAAGATAAAGGAAACTACTTAAATTTTATGAAAAATATACAACAAAACACAAATTTTATATTTATAAGAAAGTTCATACAACAATATGTTGACCTCATTTTTTGTTGAGGTTTAGTTTTTCCTCTTTAGTAATTAAATAATATTAGTATTGTTGACCTCAATTTTGGTTGAGGTTTAGTTTCCTGACAAAATGAGTGATGCCCTCATTTTTGGTTGAGGTTTAGTTTTTCCTCTTTAATAGCCTAGGTTCTAGCCAAAGGACTTTTCCTGTTGACTATTCCTAGAAAACTAGACATGGAACCCTCACCACTAGAAATTCGATGACTTTTCTTATTGACTATTCCTAGAAAACTAGACATGGAACCCTCACCATTAGAAATTCTATTTTTCCTGTTGACTATTTCTCGAAAACTAGACATGGAACCCTCACCATTAGAAATTCTACCCTCTTCTTTACTCAACTTGAAGTTTCACATATTGCTCTCAACCTCTAAATATTTAGTAGGTGGGGTCACTGTGGGGGAAACTCAAGATGAGCCACCCATAGGATTGTTGAACCTTAGGGTTGACCTTAGGTGTTGGTCTGGAGCTAAGACACTCATCTACAGTCATCTACACTCACAATCACTCACAACCCTGAACTCAAATTTCTAGCCTAGATCCCTTGATCTTTTGAGATACTCATGTAGATGGTCTCCTAAACCTAGTAGCCCTAGGGCTATGGTTTGGCTAAGACCACTATGTAGAGGACCCAAAATGGGGTTTCCTTTGGTCCATGGCTTATTGGTGATGATTGGTACCTCAAATTTACCAAAATACCCAACTTGGCCTTTTACCCCTAAGACACCGCCCTAATTACCAAAATACCCCTCTTTGACCCAAAATCCCAAAATTCCAAAAATTTCCAAAAAATCCCAATAAATCCCAAATATTTCCAATTTCATTTCTTTCAACTATCACATGACCCAATTTGGCCAATTTGACCATCTTTAACCAAAATCCCCGTCAACTACCACATGACCCACTTTGGCCAATTTGACCATCTTTAACCAAAATCCCCAAATTGCTCTTAAAGACCCAAATTTCCCCAAATCCAACTCAAATGTCCATAAATTTGATCTCAATTGAGAAGACCCAAATTTCCCCAAATCCAACTCAAATGTCCATCAATTGGGTCTCAATTGACCCCAAATCCAATCCTAAACTCAAATTCACAAAATTCCCCAAATTCATCTCAAATGTCTATCAATTTGATCTTAATTGACCACAATTTCAATTCTAAACTCAAATTCACTATTGATATGACCAAAATAAACCAAATCCAAGCTCAATTGGTCCATGATTTGAACCCAATTCTAATTTGGGTCTACCCAATTTTGACCATATGACTTAGTCTCACCAAATTGAAACCATAGCCTAGTCAATTGGCCTCAATTAATGTTGCAAAATCTTTATAACATTCCTATACATCAAAATCAACCATAAATTTGCCTGTTGAGCCTCAAATCCATTTGATTTTGGCCTAAATCCAAAATTCCCAAATTTAGCCCCAAATTGGCTAAGTCCATCCATTTGATTTTTGGCCTAAATCCAAAATTCCCAAATTTAGCCCCAAATTTGCTAAGTCCCCAAATTTCACCCACCCTAAATCCAAAATTCCCAAATTTAGCACCAAAATTGGCTAAGTCCCCAAATTTCACCCAATTGATTTCCTTAACCTCCAAATTGGCATCCAATTAATCTTGGAAATAGTAAGTCCCCAAATTTCACCCAATTGATTGCCTTAACCTCCAAATTGACATCCAATTCATGTTGGCCAAATTTCACCCAATTGATTGCCTTAACCTCCAAATTGGCATCCAATTCATATTCAAAACTATTTAAATCTATTTTATTTTGGCCTAAATCCAAAATTCCCAAATTTAGCCCCAAATTGGCTAAGTCCCCAAATTTCCCCCAATTGATTGCCTTAACCTCCAAATTGGCATCCAATTCATGTTGAAAACTCTTCATGAGGCATCCATTTGATTTTTGCCTAAATCCAAAATTCCCAAATTTAGCCCCAAATTGGCTAAGTCCCTAAATTTCACCTGATTGACTTAACCTCCAAATTGGCATCCAATTCATGTTGAAAACTCTTCATGAGGTCCCTATCAACATTGCCTTAACCTCCAAATTGGCATCCAATTCATGTTGAAAAATCTTCATGAGGTCCCTATTAACCATTCACAACAATTAATTTGGACCTATCCCAAGGCTAACCTAAGCTAGACCCAAGCCTAGCCTAACATGACCAAATTGCTTAGAGTTCAAAATTTCTTCAAATTGACCTTTCAATTGGGCTCAAAACCATTTCCATTCTTCACCAAAGTTATTCCTTGTGATCATCTACACCAAATGCAATAATCAATTGAGCCAATTAACATGGCTAACCTAGCCCAAACCCAAGTTTTGGTCATTTGCACCCACTTGGACCCATGCACTAAATGTGACCTAACCACCTTAAAGCCACCAAATTAACTCCACCACAACCATTAGTTGGACCTAGTGACCAGTCCAAACACCATGAAACCACCTAAATCAAGCCATGGACCAAAGGTCCCCAAATTAAGGGATCTTATTTCCTAAAATGCACATGCTTAAGATATCTTTGCCAAATCCAAGCACATTTGCATTAAATTGCTGTGATGGATTCCTCTGGGTTCCCTGAGCTCCTAGCCACCTCCCCCTAGTCGGCCGGCCAGTCTAGTGGCCGGAAAAGCCCAAAACTGAGAGCCACCGATCTCACCCAAATAAAACCTAGAGGCCAGCTCATCCAAATCAAACTATGGAGCTCCTCTGCCTTCCACCTAGGCACCACATTACACCTCAAAAATTAGCCAAGACAGCCACCATAACCCCTTTTTTTTAAAAGGCCACCTCCATGGCCATTGAACTAAGTGCTGAAAATTTCTCAGAGACGCCTCTCCAAACTTCACACAGAGCTTCCCTAAGATCCCCTAAGTGCATCCCAACCATTTTCCCTCATCCATTCCCATTACCGAAGCCCAATTTTGAGCTTGAAACCTTGCCGAAAACCAGGACAGAGCCCAATACACCTCCACACTCCACCAAACTCCAATTGCTTGTGCTCACACTTTCATAAGAGTGAAAGAAGCCAGAGCCTCATCAAATCCCCCTTCCACAGAGCCTCTACTATAGCTCTAGACCAACACCTGAAAACGAGCTTGGTCGAATTCGTACCTAGGCTTTACACCAAGGCCAGGGACTCAATCCCTAGCCTCCTTGGACCCCAAAAAATGTGTCGGCACCTCTGATCGAAGCTTCCCTTCTTCGAGCAAAAATATAAAACTCCTCCTCCTCCCGAGCTTGTTTTGATCCTCCATTTATTTAAACTTGATTTAATGATACCTTAGCCATATGGATTATGTTCGTCTCGTTAGACGAGTCCATAGGATCAAACCCGAAGTGATTTGGTTGAGTCTAGGCTGAGATCTTAAGGTTTTATTTTGGACGGGCACGGGATCACTCTATCGGGGATGAGGACGGGGAGCCGTTCGATCAAGCGTGTATCAAACAGACGGGGGAGATTGAGCCGGATAGCGCTTTGAGACGTGAATTGCGGGCCGAGTTAGCAAGCTACATGGACGATGGCATCCAACCAGAGCGCGCCACGCATGCTTTTGAAGTTGTCGTAGGATGAGGTGGCACGCGCGATTTANAAGATATTTATTTTCAAAGCGTAAAAATAATTTTTAAAAGACTAAAAATGGGTTTTCACTAAAATAATTCCATAAATCAAGGAAAAATCAAAAAAATATAAAATTTGCTCCTCTGAGTTCTCTGACCTTAGAGAGATTTTTCAAAAATACAAAACTTAATTTTCACCACCTAAAATATTTTATTTTTATTAGATAGCCGAGAATTTAAAATAATTCTAATAAATAACAAAGAATTCAAAAAATTATGAAATCTTATTTAAAGGCTTCTCTAGTCTACGTCTACCTTCAGTAAAAATTTCAAGAGATTATAATTTATCTTTGTCAAGTTACGAATTTTCCTTGAGAAATCCTATTTTTGCATTAAAACAATTATATAAATTAAATTAAATTTTAAAAAAATCACATTTTCTCCTCTGATGTCTTAATTGACCCATGAATGAGGTAGGATAAAAATTTCAGAGTCATTTGAATTGAATTTCACAAATTATGAAGTATTAGAGCCTTAGGGGCAAATGTGTAATTTTAGAAACCTTGCCTTAATTAACATTTAGGCTTAATTCAAAGGAGGGAAAATGGGTAACCTGTGATCTTAATTAATTTATGCTTGAAACATAAGGGGTTAATTGGTACAAACCAATCTCGCTTTCTTAATTAAGATTAATAAATTTCTAAAATTTGGAAGTTTATTAAAATTAAATGATCCTGGACTTCGGGGGATAACTTTTGAAGTCAATGATTAATCAATTTAATACCACTATCTTGATTTTCAAATAAAATTCAAACCATGAATCACGACCACTTAAAAACTTAACCCTATAATTAAGACACTCTCCTAAGACTTAAGGGCGTAGTGGTGACGTAGGCTAAATCAAAATTGACTAAAAAAAAGGATTAGAAAAATAGAAAAATCAAACATCCTTGAAACATCTTTAAGCCCAATTAGGACTAAAATTTGGCTAAGTGTTCAAATTACAATAACCTGCCCCTTTAAGGGTCTTCACCCACATAATTTTCAAATTAAATGATAAATGATAATTACCCCTTTTTTAGGGATAATTGAGACATCGATGTTCACTGAGCATTAAGGATATTTACA
>JXCR01138362.1:231884-246117 GCA_002079205.1 Phalaenopsis hybrid cultivar | reverse complement strand
TCAATTTTAAAGGGTAGACCTTATCCGGAGGAATTTGATGCCGTGCCTTTCCCCAAGGGCTTTGTAACCCCGAACTTCAAGATATTTGATGGGACTGGAAATCCCAGACAGCACATAGCACATTTTCGAGCCAATTGTGGAAACACAAGGAATAACAAAGCTCTACTCTTTCGTTAGTAGCTTGTCAGGGATCGCTTTCGACTGGTACGCTGACCTGCCTAACGGGTCAGTTAAAACATTTTTATTTGGAACGGTTATTTATGAAAAGATTTGCTGGAGCGCAGCATCATGTGTCATTGGAG
Source organism: Phalaenopsis hybrid cultivar (assembly GCA_002079205.1). Classification (NCBI taxonomy): domain Eukaryota; kingdom Viridiplantae; phylum Streptophyta; class Magnoliopsida; order Asparagales; family Orchidaceae; genus Phalaenopsis; species Phalaenopsis hybrid cultivar. The sequence continues at coordinate 245,815 of JXCR01138362.1, read as the reverse complement.
AACTCATGATGGAGAAGCAGAGGCCTAGTGAAACCTTGACAGACTATATTTTGAGTTGGAGAAACCTTAGCATGAAGTGTGAATCTCAGCTACAGGAACATCAAACGATTGAGATTCTACTCAAAAGCATTCATGGGCCAGTAGCTTTCATGCTTAAGGGACTCACCATCAAATCCTTCGAGAAGCTGCTCAGTAAAGCCAGCAGTCTCTAAGAAGAAATAGCACATGGAGCCACATGAAAAGGCTAAGGTAACTAGAGTATTTGAAAAGAAATCAGGGGTAATCGCAACTGTCGACAAAGGAAAGCAGCCAATAAAGATATATGCAAAAGATCATCAGCAATCCTCGTCACAGTACTCTTAGAAACAGGGCAGTCAATCCAACCAACGACCATCTCAGGAGGGATCACCCCAAACAACGGGTAAAAGAGNAACTTGGCTTGAAATTTTGACATATTGTAGCCTCTGTAAGGGGGAACTTTCTCTGATTTTTCCAAAGTCAGAAGAGGTCCCTATATAGAGAGCCACATTTTTCATCATCTTCCATATTATTTCCTTACAATAATCATGGAAATTAGTATATTGGTCATTAAGTCCCAAGAAAATTTTGAAAAGTCTACCATGACCAAAGAAATCTTTGAAAATAATTTCATGAGTCAAGCCATTCAAAATATCCTTAAATTTTCCAAACACTAAATCACTAAGACAATTGATTTTGGAAAATACAAACATTTAAATGACTTGATTTTTGATCTCCATTGTGACTTATGGTCCAGAGGACTCATCATAAAAGTTTCAAAATATTTTGAGTTCATTTAGTAACTTAAATTGATTTTTAAAGACAAATACTACTCTTGGCACTTAAATGATTTTTAAAAATCAAAATATAACTCAAAAAAGTATGAAAATTAGTTTTTTGAGTTCTCTGAGATCAGGGGCATTTTCTAAATATAAAATTATATTTAAAGTAAAAACTTGATTTTCAGCCTAGTTTAAATATTTAAAATAATTAAAAATTCATAAAAATCTCAAAAATAATAAAACTCATGAAAATATTTTAAATTGTTTCTTAATCACATAGGAACAATTAGAATATTTTTCCTGATTTTCGAAATAAAGATATTTATTTTCAAAGCGTAAAAATAATTTTTAAAAGACTAAAAATGGGTTTTCACTAAAATAATTCCNAAATATAAACATTTAAATGACTTGATTTTTTATCTCCACTGTGATCTATAATCCAGAGAACTCATCATAAAAATATCAAAATATTTTGAGTTAATTTGACAACTTAAATTGATTTTTAGAGATAAATATCACTCTTAACACTTAAATAATTTTTTAAAAATCAAGGTATAACTCAAAAAATTATGAAACTTAGTTTTTCTCTCTGTGATCAGGGGTATTTTCTAAAAATAAAATGATATTTAAGATAAAAATTTGATTTTTTAGCCTATTTTAAATATTTAAAACAATTAAAAATTCATAAAAATCACAAAAATAATAAAACTCATGGAACTGTTCTAAATTTCTTCCTAATTACTTAGGAATAATTAGAATATTTTTCCTGATTTTCTAAATAAAGATATTGAATTTTAAAGCTTAAAAATAATCTTTAAAAGGCTAAAAATAAGTTTTCACTAAAATAATTCTAATAAATCAAAGAAAAATTTGAAAAATATAAAATTTACTCCTCTGAGTTCTCTGACCTTAGGGAGATTTTTCAAAAATATAAAACTTAATTTTCACCACTTAAAATATTTTATTTTAATTAAATAACCCAAAACTTAAAATAATTCTAGTAAATCACAAAGAATTCAAAAAATTGTGAAATTTGATCCAAAAACTTCTCTTGTCTAGGTCTACCTCCAGTCAAAATTTAAGAGGATTATAGTTTACCTTGGANAATACTGAAGCACCTGTAAGGAAATAAGGTTTTTTTTTTTTTTAATCTTGATGGCATGGTTTTAAAAGTATGGTCGGACGGGTTGGTTCGCCCGGTTCAATCGTGAACTGGTTATTCAACTTGTTCGGTCCAAGGTTAGAATCATTTCTACATAAAACCTTGATTGAATATATCATAATATGGTTGAACTGGAGAACCGATGAACCGGGCCGATTTTTAAAGAAGCAGTCAATTCAAACATTATTCAATTCTGATCATTTAGTTTTGATCGTATAACCAAAAATAAGATATTTAAATCTAAAATAGAGAAAATATCATGGCTTATTATTTATTTAGAATATATTTTAAAATAGGGGTGATTACATGTAGAGCACTCAAAACATTGTTATTTATGAATCAAACACTCTCCCTCAAATATTAAATGCCATGATGAAACCACAACACATATTTTTCATTTTTATTAAATTCACAATGGCTATGCATCACTTTCATAGTTTAAAAAATCACCTAAATTCTTGATTTAGTAAATAGCAATGTCTCTTGTAAATGGCCATTATTATTTACTAAATTAATAAAAATTAATGTTAATATATTATTCTGTTATATAAATTATATTTAAACAATTGAAATACTTCGGTTTGATTTTAACAACCTTATTTGATTGCAGAAATACATGCAGATTATCATGATGGAAGCAGACTGAAAATTTCAAGAACATTATACCTGAAAGGACTTGGTTGTGTCTTGATGAATTCTGATGGAAGCAAGTGTTACAGTAAACTGTTCCTACGATTATGGCAGTTGGGTCCTGATTAGTGCTTCCGCAGGCAACAAAGAAGCAGATGTGGGTCAGAGCAAGAAGTGGAATCCATGAAATACTGTAGCAGAAACCCATTGTTCCACTGCTCTTCTACAGTGAAAAGATGGAGCTGTGTTTGCTTTTCTGTGCTGAATGTTATGATATATTTCTGTCATGAAGTATAAATAGAGAGAGCGAGGATCAGCTTTTTGGGTGTTCATTCCATTCTTGTGAAAAGTGAGTGCAACTGCAAAGTAAGAAAACGTGAATGCATGTGAATTGGAATAAGGAATTGTTTAAAAGCTTCTCTGTCTCTCTCACCACACATTCTTTCTTGTAAGAGAATACAATGGCTTATTAAAAATTGTTCCAACAAATTTTAAAATTAGAATTTTTATAAATTTTAATGTTAAGAAATAACAAATTTTTAAAAATTGATCAAATTAGCCAATTTGTGGTACCACACGGCGACATATTTCTCGAGATGATAAAGTCGTTCTGAGAACATACTTAGGCCTCGTTTGAAAGAGCTTCGTCGTTTAACAAAGCTTCTTTAAAAGTAAAAGTTATGTGACGAAAGAGACACTCGTCTAAGTTCTAAAATGAGAAAAAACACGTTTACGTTGAAATAATTTGGCGAGATGTCGAGATACGCTATTTCATCAAACGAAACATAAATTTACATCTTGACGTTTAAAATAATTATAATAATTAATAATTTTCAAATAATATTTAAATAATATGATGAGCTAAACGACCCTTTTTGAGTTCTAAAGAATTCTCCTTTCACCTAAAGCTTGTGTGAAGTCCAATTATAAAGACTTTTGACAAGTTTCACAAGCATTATGTTGGGGAGGTATCTTTCCAACTATTTTTTGTCCATCTTTAGAACTTTGGTGAGGTAGAAAATACTCATTAGTTCTTAACCAGATCAACCAAAAAGCGACCGATAAAGTTGATGGCGAAATAAATTCATTTAGCAAAAGAAGGTCATATATTTCAAACATCTTAGTTAGGATTTGAACCAGCCCGACATAATCATTGCCGGGTCGTGATTTCAGNTCCAACTATTTTTTGTCCATCTTTAGAACTTTGGTGAGGTAGAAAATACTCATTAGTTCTTAACCAGATCAAACAAAAAGCCACCGATAAAGTTGATGGCGAAATAAATTCATTTAGCAAAAGAAGGTCATATATTCCAAACATATTAGTTAGGATTTGAACCAGCCCGACATAATCATTGCCGGGTCGTGATTTCAATAAGTTATTTTAAGTAAATTTTCCTCGAATTCTTTCCCTTTGTTCGTTCTTATCAATGAGAAAATATTAGGTGCGTTGCACGTACTTACGACTATGGCTGTCAAAAAAGCTTCTTGTTCGAGAACAGCTCGTGCTCGGCTCGTTATTCAGCTCATGTTCGGCTCGTTCGGTAAGTAAACGAGCCGAACATGAACAAATTTTTAAAGCTTGAATTATAAATGAGTCGAACACGAACAGCTCTTTGTTTGCTTGTTCGGCTCGTTTTAGCTCGAAATAAAAAAAAAAAATAATATATTTATATCTAAGTTTAAATCATAATTGCTTGTATTGTAATGTTGTTATGCACCTTTTTTGGCATATATTTGGTTCATGTTCTAATCTAGCACTCTACATCTATTTTTTCAGCTTAATTTTAACGAGTCAATTTCGAGCCGAACACAAACAAACTGTTCACGAGCCGGTCTCAAACACGAGCCGATTTCAAACACGAGCAATTTCGAACGAGCAGAACACGAGCCAAGCCTGAGCTCGCTCAAGCTCGACTCGTTTACAGCCCTACTTACGACCAATCAATAAGAGAAAAAAACAACGCATAATTTTAAAGTTTAACGACTAGTAAGAAAATGATTAAATTTTACAACCCATCATCAAAACATCTTATAAATAGTAATGTAATCCAATGATATGTATTCAACAATAATTTTTTTTTTAAATCTATTTATTTAAAAACTGTTATAAGAAGACAATATTTAGAAAAAAAAATTAAAATTGATATGATTTTTGTATGCTTGAATTGAATGGTTAGAACTTGAGGTTTGAAATTTTTATTAAAGTGTTGGGAGTTTTTATATTAGTATTTTTAAATAGTTTATATGTTTATTAAATCTATTAAAATATTTTAGAGAGCATTTACATAAATAAAGCAATGTTTTATATATGTTAATATAAAGTCATTATTACACTTTATATTTATATATTTACATAAATAAAACAAGTTTTATATAGCATACAATACTTATATATTTTCATATATAATATAGCACAACTTTAATTATTAATTATATCTAAATTGCCATAAATATTAAAAAAAATTGATATTTTAACTTTTATGAAATGTAAGAATTAAAGTTTAGTTGTTATATAAAAATGCAAAAAAAAAATGTAAATATTCCAAATTTTTTTGAATTGGTTAGTTTTCAATCAAATTTTAATTATAATAATAATAATATTCTTAATAAATTTAACAATTATATTTATGATTACAATTTAATTTATTGTATATTTTAACTTTAAAGAATTATATCTCTATATTTTTTTTTTAGTTAATTGCCCTATATTATTAAGTTTTTTTTATTACAATTAGTTTTTTGAATATTTTTTTTTGCAATAAAAAAATAATTAAAGCATGAGTGAGCATCACCATTGCTTATACTAAAAAAAAAACAACTCAAAAAAAATGTGATTAAAAATGTATTGATAGTTTAGCACTTCAGTTTAAGGGTCAATTTTATTTTTATTTTGAAAATAAAAATTATTTTCATTATGAGCTTTAAATAATAAAAATCAAAGTACAACCTGAAGCCAACTCTATAATGTTGTTCTAACGTTCTTTGCTCCTTTTTGTTATGACCGGAAATGCCTTCTTAGCATATGACTTTTTTAATCCTACTTTCTAAGGGACCCTTTGGAGCAGCGATTTTCGCGCGGCGCGGTTGGGTGCAGCAAAACTCAGTTGTTTGGGGTGGCATTTGGATCGTCGCGGCCGCACCATTTAGTAAAACAAGAGCCCCAGGTTCGACCCAGTGACCCACGTTTCTTCTCGTATCTTTTACGTGTTTGCCTCTCATTCTGACCCAACGTTCGTCTTCTACACTTTCCTTCCCCGCGGAGCTTCTGCTTCCTCTGCCCTAACCCGTCGTTCCGAACACCATCTTCTTTCGGTTTCCCTTTTCCCTATAATTCCTTTAAGGCATTTTCGTCTATCGTGGATCTGCACTGTATGGATTTGACTGTATTTTTTGTGATAAGATATCATGAATTGCTATTGAAATTCAGTATCGACACCCCTTGGGACATTCATTGAAAAATATTGTAAGAAAAGACACAGATCTTATGCTCGCTGCTATGAGACATTTGCAGTTGTGGTCTATTTGAACATGCTCAAGCACACTGGTTTCAAATGTTATGATAAGAAAAGTATTTTTTTTCTAGTATGACTGCAACCATACTTCCAAGAAAACATACAATTAAATGTGATCTACGCCCTAGTCTCGAGAAATGCAGAGCATCTTTGACACTTCGTTGTAAGCTTAATTGATCCCAAGGAGACTTGATTCGACCTCTTCCATTACAGACTACAGTAGTCAAGCAAAACCTTCAACATATAGCTTGGATAAGTCAAAAATCCTTGGTGGATTTCATTCGAACTCTACATGCTACAATCGTCAAGCAAAAACTTCGACATAAAGCCTTGTATAGGTAAAAAATCGTTGGTGGATTCCTTCAACCGCTTCTATAACATGTTATGATTGTCAAACAAAAACTTCAACCAACAATCTAGGATAGGTCAACCATTCTCAGTGGATTTCATATGACTCTATTCATTACGGGTTAAAATCATCAAAAATCTCTGGTTATACAACTCATAACTGGTCTTACATCCTAAATGGATTCTCCTTTCAACCATGCTCTTAGAAGTTAGGCCTAAGAAGAAAGACTCGACGGGATGATATGNCAACCAACAATCTAGGATAGGTCAACCATTCTCAGTGGATTTCATATGACTCTATTCATTACGGGTTAAAATTATCAAAAATCTCTGGTTATACAACTCATAACTGGTCTTACATCCTAAATGGATTCTCTTTTCAACCATGCTCTTAGAAGTTAGGCCTAAGAAGAAAGACTCGACGGGATGATACAGTACTCCTGGAAGTGAAGCCCAATAGACAAGACTCAATGAGAATCTATCATGCCCCTGGAAGACAAGCTCAACGGGCAAGCCTTGTTGGAAGCTAGTATGGACAGAGTCCTCATTAGAAGAACTTCACAAGAGAAAGTGGTTGACATGGCCTCCACTCAAAGACCTTAGAAAGCTCAAGCCTCAGAAGACAAAGGTACATCAAAAACTTCAGAGGGATACAAGCCTTAGAAGACACAGATACATTAAAGACCTCAAAAGGCCACAAACCTTAGAAGGAACTGATTCAAGCTTCTATAAGGCATATGTTGTAGAAGGCACAAACTTCGACGGNTGAGAATCTATCATGCCCCTGGAAGACAAGCTCAACGGGCAAGCCTTGTTGGAAGCTAGTATGGACAGAGTCACAAATACATTAAAGACCTCAAAAGGCCACAAACCTTAGAAGGAACCGATTCAAGCTTCTATAAGGCATATGTTGTAGAAGGCACAAACTTCGACGACATGAACCATAAAAGATATACGATTTTTTATTTTATAAAATTTGTGTACTAAATTTAATTGCAGAATATTGTACGATTGAGAAGCCACAACAACCTTAGAAGCAAAACAACAAAATATGCTTCAACATTATCACAGAAAAGACACTCGGGAAGCGGGGGGAGGCAAATAACCAATAAAATCAAATAACTACATTCGTGTAGTTTGAACAACACGACAACAACAAATATGTTATAAGTATATAAGAAAGAGTAAAGCGCTAATCAACGTATACGTTCTCCTCCACCCCCCTCATTATCATTGAAGAACAACTTCTTCAATTCACTTTCAATATCATCGTCGTTAGAATCTAAGGAAGGATCCTTTAAAGCTTTGGCTGGGAGTGAGCCCCTTCATGATGACTCGATTCAGCGTTGCGCCACTCGACTCCTCTTCAAAAAACCTCGAATGAGTCCTTCCTGGGTGAGTCATTTTTGCCCCTCCATCAAGTACCCAATCACGAGCCTCTTGAACATGGTCTCGAATGATAGTCTTGAACTGAAGAGAATTTTTGAAGTCCTCAATTGCTTTACGCTTAGCTTCTACAACATCAACTTTCTTCATAGATCTTAAAAGACATATTTCTTCTTCTTGGCTTGACACCATCGACTTAAGGGCTTTCACGCTTCTATTAATTTCACTGAGGTCAGGTTGTGCTCGCTCTAGATCTTGAAGCTACAACGAGAGGGGAGTTGTCATTGTTGAGAGTTCTGTCTTACACTCTGTCAACTGTGATTCCAAAGTTGTGACTCTTTCAACCCCGGATTCATATCNGGCTTTCACGCTTCTATTAATTTCACTGAGGTCAGGTTGTGCTCGCTCTAGATCTTGAAGCTACAACGAGAGAGGAGTTGTCATTGTTGAGAGTTCTGTCTTACACTCTGTCAACTGTGATTCCAAAGTTGTCTCTTTCAACCCCGGATTCATATAAAGACTTGTACTTGCCTTAGAAATATTTAATCTTAACAAATTCAGAGTTCCAGTTTCTCAAAGCCAGTTCTAGCTCCTTCTGGATTTTCAACATTTTATCCATCTAGAAGAAAAGAAATCTGGGTCAGATATATGAAATGATTATACATTAACAGAAGATAAAATAAACTTATAAAACTCTTGACCTCAAAGAGCCCAATACATTCAGGAGACAAGACATTCTTACGAATATGAAAAGTCAAAGGACTAGACTGGGGCTCCCGTGATACTTAATCTTTTTTTTGATATTTCTGAGACAGTACTTCATCGTCAATATTCATTGGGAGCCACTTTAAGGATTCTACGAGGGCTGGCTCAGAAGGTTCCTTCTTAGATTTCTTTAATACTATAGTCGTAGATCGTTTGGGGTGAAATGAAAGCTTGCCTTTGAACAACGATTCCTCACCCACAAATTCATAAATATATTGTCTCAAGTAACATCCTCTTAAATTTATGAAGTCCTAGCATCTTCAGTATTCTCTACTCAGTAGTATGAAGAGATACAGATNAGCTTGCCTTTGAACAACGATTCCTCACCCACAAATTCATAAATATATTGTCTCAAGTAACATCCTCTTAAAGTTATGAAGTCCTAGCATCTTCAGTATTCTCTACTCAGTAGTATGAAGAGATACAGACNCTACTAGATTGGTTGTCTCGGATTCGGGGAAGAAAGTCCTCGAACCCTTGACTTTGTATGATTATCTATTTGCCCCTCCGGGGTCTTATGAATATAATGGTTATGATCTCAGCTACGTTTTGACTATTTTTGGTAATAACGTGACTGATTATAACCAAGCTGGTTGCGATCTTGACCTCAAAATGATCCTCAAATCGTACTTGAGTCCGATGAACTTGTTGTCAAGTCTAAAGAAGACATCAACGATATCGCCTACGACAACACCGATAACAAAGAGCCAACTCTCGAGCGTCACGGTGCTCCGCTTGCCATCAACTTAGATCTTACCGATGAAGAGGAAAAGACACCAGAAGATTCAACAATGATATCTTAAGAAGAAGAAGTCACAGAGGTCAACTTAAGGAGAAAAAAGGTATCACCACCAAGAACAGCTCCAGCAGACAAAGGAAAATAGATAATGACTCGAGAAGAGATACCCCCACCTCCGCCAGTGGAAGAGCCGCATAATCAAGATAAAATCGGAGGACCATACAAACTAGATTACAATGTACTAGCTCATCTTAGGAAGTTGCCTGCCCGACTAAGCATCTACGACGCTTTGATCCTGTCAAAGGAGATGAGAGAGTCTCTAGTTACAGCTTTGCTAGATCCAAAAAGGGAGAAAGAGCCCTTGGATCAATCTCATTACTTATGAAGGTTGGAGAATTTGTAACAAACGTTAAATTTCATATCATCGACGTCGAGACCTCTTTTAACGCTCTGTTGGGTCGACCGTGGATTCATGAGCATAACATGGTTCCATCATCCCTACATCAGTGCATTAAATATCGCAAAGATGGTCAAGAAAATTGCATCAAGGGAGACCTACAACCGTTCTCAGTGCATAAAGTTGGTATCCATGAAGATGCTGCCTACTACGCGCCTCCAAAGAAGATTGTCTTCTCACGTGAGATTTTGACAAACAAAGATAAAGATTCAGAGAGGTCACAAAAAGAAGGCCATACAACCCCGCTTCAACAACCTTCTACCACTCCCTTACACCGAGTTAGTGGAGGTTCTTCTAGTTCACGCACCCGAGGTTGAGGCCAGGGACACGGACGAGGAAAGATCTATTTAATTGTTGAACGGACTAGGCCAACTATCAACATTGGTGATGAAGACAGTTCTGAAGAAGAGGTAATGATGAAAAAACAGAAGAAGCCTCAGTACGAGATATCCCTAGAAGATATAGAGAGAAATGAATATGAAACAATGTATGATCGGATAAACCACTATGTGAATACTATGACCCTCACTCCGATTTTCCCTCAAAAGGTCGATAGTTTAGGGGTCAAGGAAGTCCGTAGTGTTGGTTCAAAGCCGATACAATTTTACCGTGCTTCTACCTCTACTGAGCTTGAAAAACATGTAAATTGGGATGTTGATGCAAATGAATTAGTGGAATTCCTTTTGGTTACTTCTCGCCTTGTGTTCAAAAGTTAATTCAACAGGGACACTTACCGAAATGAATGCCTTGGTTATTTCTCGCCTTGTGTTCAAAAGTTAATTCAACAGGGACACTTACCAAAACAAATGGCAAAAGATAAATTTCAACTCTTTGAAAAATTGTGGAACACTAAAAAATGAACTCCCAATTCAAAAGAAGGTCTTGGATTTGGTACAGTTGGACAAGTCGATGATTCTGAATTTTGCATGGTTGTTACTAGTGACTCAGAAGAGGATTGCCTCGATTGAGAGGATGATTCTACCGATCAACCAATAGAATATGCTCCACCAGAATTTGAAGAAATTAAATCCACTATCGATGAATTGAAAGAGATTAACCTCGGGACTGAAGAACGACCCCGGCCTACATTTATAAGTTCTCTACTTAATGACGAAGAATTTGCAGAACTCGTCAAACTATTAGAAGAATTCAAAGATTGCTTCGCGTGGAGCTATGATGAAATGTCGGGACTGTCAGCAGAGGTTGCAGTCCATAAACTTGTGGTGGACAAGAATGTAACCCTAGTAAAACAAGCTCCCAAGAGAATGCGCCTCAAAATAGAACAACAAGTCATCGCCGAGGTAAAGAAGTTGATAGAGACTAACTTTGTTAAAGAAGAGCAGTACCCCACGTGGTTAGCCAATATTGTACCAGTTAAAAAAAGAAATGGATAGATCCGTGTTTGCGTCAACTTCAGAGACTTGAACAAGGCATGTCCAAAAGACGAGTTTCCACTACCTATACCGGAGATGATGGTGGACATCGCTTCAAAACATGAAATTTTCTCCTTCATGGACGGATCGTCGAGGTATAACCAAATAAAGATGGCTCCCGAGGACGCAACACTTATAGTTTTCAGGACGCCTATTGGAATCTTTTGCTACACAGTGAAGCTGTTCGACCTAAAGAACGCCTGAGCAACATATCAGCGTGCAATGACGAAGATCTTTGACGACCTCATTCACAATAAAGTAGAATGCTACGTGGGTGATCTGGTCATCAAAATTAAATGAAAAATAGACTATTTGTATGATTTGAGGATTATGTTTGAACGGTTGAGACGATATAACCTTAAAATGAATCCTTTAAAGTGCGCCTTTGGCGTTACCTCCGTGAAATTTCTAGGATTCGTTGTCCGTCATCGGGGAATCGAGATCGACCCGGATAAGATTAAAGCTATCTTGGAAATTCCTCCCCCTAGAACCTTAAAACAGCTACGTTCCTTCCTAGGGAATTTGGCATATCTGAGACGCTTTATTTATAATCTCTCAGATATGTCAGCCTTTCTCGACATTAATTAAAAAGGACGCCAAATTTATTTGGGAAGAGAAATGCCAGTGGTCAGCCTTTCTCGGCATTAATTAAAAAGGATGCCAAATTTATTTGGGAAGAGAAATGCCAGCAGGCCTTTGAGGCGGCATTAATTAAAAAGGACGCCAAATTTATTTGGGAAGAGAAATGCCAGCGGGCCTTTGAGCCCTTCCAGGGGAAGTTGGCATATCTGAGACCCTTTATTTCTAATCTCTCAGGTAGGTGTCAGTCTTTCTCGCATTAATTAAAAAGGATGCCAAATTTATTTGGGAAGAAAAATGCCAGCGGGCCTTTGAGGACGTTAAAGAAAATTTTATGACACCTCCTGTTTTGGCAGCCCANAAATGCCAGCGGGCCTTTGAGGACGTTAAACAATATTTAATGACACCACCTGTTTTGGCAGCCCCTATCTCAGGGAAACCGTTGATACTTTATACCGCGGCTTTAGATTACTCAATTAGAGCCCTCTTAGCCTAAGTCAATGAGGAGGGAAAAGAAAATGCTCTCTACTACTTGAGTCGTAGTCTAATACTGACGGAGGTAAGGTATCCACCTATTGAGAAGCATTGTCTAGAGCTAATTTTTGCCGCTAAAAAGCTTAAACACTACATGCTTTTCTCATAAGATCACCCTAATTTTGAAAGTTAATCCATTGCAATATTTGATGACCCGACCAACACTCTCCGGACGTTTAGTGAGAAAGTCAATGATCTTATTGAAATTTGATATAACTTTTGTGCCCCTTCGTGATATTAAGGGACAGATTTTAGCAGATTTTCTCACTGCACACCCACTGACAGCTGGGTCCTCTCTCAACGACGAGTTATCAGATGAGCAGATACTACAGATGGAATTTTCTAATGCGCAGCGCGAAGAAATGTACCTCGACGGTGCTTCATCAGCCAGGAAAAACAAGAGATCATGCACAGTTACACCAGGCAAGGCAGGGATTGGTTTGATCTTTATTACGCCAGATAAAGGTATGTTGAGGTTTTCGTACCACCTAACGGAGCCATGTACCAACAATGAAGTAGAGTATGAAGCCTTAATCGCCGGATTAGAATTGGCAATTTCGATGGATATAACGAACATCGCCATTTATGGCGACTCTCAACTTGTCATCCAGCAAATCGCCAGACAATACAGAATTCTAAAACCAAGATTAACAGAATACCATCTTTACGCGATGAAGCTCTTGGAGCAGATTCCTAAGGTGACTTTCTACCGGATTCCTCGGGGAGATAATGCTCATGCCGACGCTTTAGCAAAACTCGCTAAGGAAATGGCGTGTCCCCCAGAGGATTCCATCGAAGTCACGGTGCAAGGAAGACGAGTCTTGTCTCGAAGCGACTTCGAAACCCTAGACAAACTCGGAAAGGAAGAAACTGTGAATACAGTTGCAGGCATCAACAAAGATTGGCGCAAGCCATTAATAGAATATTTGCATACTGGAAAGCTGTCAGATGACAAGTCTGAGGCACACCACATCACAAGAAGGCCATGTATTATGCCTTGGTGGGAAATGTTCTCTACAAACGATCGTTTGACCAAATGTGGCTATGGTGTTTGAGCAGAGTCGAGGCACAAAATTTTATCAAGGAAGTACATGCCGGACTATGTGGCGCTCACTAGTCGAGACCGAAAATGAAAATGAAGATTAAAAGACTCGGATATTATTGGCCGGCGATGATGTCCGATTGCACGGATACCGCTAGAAGATGTCACCAATACCAGGTGCATGGGGTGGTCTTACACTAACCCCCGAATGTGCTACACCCAACTGTTGCCTCATGGTCATTCGAGTGTTGGGGCACGAACATAATAGGTCTGATAGACCCTCCATCTTCTAAAGGACACATATTCATACTTGCCGCTACAGATTACATCTCCAAATGGGCAGAGGCAGTACCATTACGTGAGGTTATGACACAGTACGTCTGTCGGCACTATTTCTAGTGTGGGGTTTGCCCGTAAGAAGCTGTCGGTCATCAGAATTGAAATCCCGTTGCCCGCTTCGGAAGGACGTTAAAAATTTTAGTTTTGAAAAAGATGAAGTCAAACGGACCCCATAATTTTCATAGTTTAAATGAAAGAGCGCTTT
>JXCR01138362.1:206715-221314 GCA_002079205.1 Phalaenopsis hybrid cultivar | reverse complement strand
AGGCATTAGCCTATGTTTGATCTGTTGCATCCTTATTGAAGCAGATTAATGGAAATTTCTCTCGTGTTGTGCCTTTTTGTCAATTTCCTTTTTGTGCGATGGATGAAAGCCGCAGAGTTCTAATGAACAAAGAACGAAACGCAAATTTTCAAATAAAACACAAATAAAAGATAATTGTAATAAATAAATAACAAAACAAATTTCTGTTGAAAATCAACCAATTGAAATTAAAACTTTAAAAACACATTTTTGAGAAAAATCAATTGTGACAAAAATAACAGGAAAAAAAAACAAACTTGTTGAGTGGATACTTTCGTTTTCGGAATTTCCTACTCTTTGTGCACGCGGCACAACCATCTTATCTACACTAACTTTCTACACATCCTCGTAGAATTTCACATTCTGCACATAACTCCACGAAGCTCTACAAATCTTCTTCAAGATCAACATTTCCACATGACACACTACCACAAATTCAACATCACAAGCTCTTTGTAAATTTCAAATCACATCTTCAAATAAGTACATAAATCCTGATTCTCATATCTTTGAATTGATACCTAAATTTCAATTCTCTCATCTTCGGGTTGATACTTACATTTCAATTCTCATTTTTGAATCAGTCCTACCTTTCTGGTTCTTCACATTTGAGGTCGGACCCTATATTCCGATACCTTCTTTGGAGAATTGACCTACATTTCAATTCTCATTTTTGAATCTGTCCTACCTTTCTGGTTCTTCACATTTTAGGTCGGACCATATATTTCGATACCTTCTTTGGAGAATTGACCTACATTTCAATTCTCATTTTTGAATCAGTCCTATCTTTCTGGTTCTTCAAATTTGAGGTCGGACCCTATATTCCGATACCATCTTTGGAGAATTGACCTACATTTCAATTCTCATTTTTGAATCAGTCCTACCTTTCTGGTTCTTCACATTTGAGATCGGACCCTATATTCTGATACCTTCTTTGGAGAATTGCCCTACATTTCAATTCTCATTCTTGAATCAGTCCTACCTTTCTGGTTCTTCACAATTGAGATCGGACCCTATATTCTGATACCTTCTTTGGAGAATTGACCTACATTTCAATTCTCATTTTCGAATCAGTCCTACCTTTCTGGCTCTTCACATTTGAGGTCGGACCCTATATTCTGATACCTTCTTTGGAGAATTGACCTACATTTCAATTCACATTCTTGAATCAGTCCTACCTTTCTGGTTCTTCATATTTGAGGTCAGACCCTATATTCTGACACCCTCTTTTGCGAATTGACCTACATTTCAATTCTCATTCTTGAATCAGTCCTACCTTTCTGGTTCTTCACATTTGAGATCGGACCCTACATTCCGACACTTTCGTTTGCAAGTTGATCTATATTTAATTCTCATTTCCGAATCAGTCCTACATTTCTGATTCATTACATTCGAGGTCGGTCCTTACACTTCGACTCTCTCTCTCCCTCTTTTTGAGTTGATACTTGAGTTTCAATTCCCACATCGGGGTCAGCACTTACATACTGATTCCCATCCTTTATGAATACCTGAAAATTCATTACTCAAAATCTACTCTCTGATCCCCAGCGAGAGTCCCTACTTCTCGATTTGATTAAGCACACAATCTACTAATTCTCCAGCAGAAACAAATCACACACACAACTCTACAAATAATTCCGAGGTCTGCTGACTTAGGAGTTTTTGTTGATCTCGTCGGTCAACGNCCCTAAACCTACTAGCCCTAGGGCTATGGTTTGGCTAACACCACTATGTAGAGGACCCAAAATGGGGTTTCCTTTGGTCCATGGCTTAGTGGTTATGATTAATACCTCAACTCTACCAAAATACCCATCTTGGCCTTTTACCCCTAAGACACCCCCGTAATTACCAAAATACCCCTATTTGACCCAAAATCCCAAAATTCCAAAAATTTCCAAAAAATCCCAATAAATCCCAAATATTCCCAATTTCATTTATTTTAACTACTACATGACCTAATTTGGCCAATATGACCATCTTTAACAAATATCTCCAAATTGCCCTTTAAAGACCCAAAATTCCCAAAATTCATCTCAAATGTCTATCAATTTGATCTTAATTGACCACAATTTCAATCCTGAACTCAAATTCACTATTGATATGACCAAAATAAACCAAATCCAAGCTCAATTGGTCCATGATTTGAACCCAATTCTGATTTGAGTCAAAACCCCAATTTTGACCATATGACTTAATCTCACCAAATTGAACCCATAGCCTAGTCAATTGGCGTTAATTAATGTTGAAAAATATTTATAACATTCGTATACATCAAAATCAACCATAAATTGGCCTTGGTGAAGCCTCAAATCCATTTTATTTTGGCCTAAATCCAAAACTTCCAAATTTAGCCCCAAATTGGCTAAGTCCCCAAATTTCACCCAATTGATTGCCTTAACCTCCAAATTGGCATCCAATTCATGTTGAAAACTCTTCATGAGGTCCCTATTAACCATTCACAATAATTAATTTGGACCTAGCCCAAGGCTAACCCAAGCTAGACCCAAGCCTAGCCCAACATGACCAAATTGATTAGAGTTCAAATTTCTTCAAATTAACCTTTCGTTGAGCTCAAAACCACTTCCACCTTCACCAAAGTTGTTCGTTAGTGATCATCTACACCAAATGAACTCAAAAACATTTCCATTCTTCACCAAAGTTGTTCCTTGTGATCATCTACACCAAATGCAACAATAAATTGAGCCAATTCACATGGCTAACCTATCCCAAACCCAAGTTTTGGTCATTTACACCCACTTGAACCCATGCACTAAATGTGACCTAACCACCTTAAAGCCACCAAATTAACTCCACCACAGCCATTAGTTGGACCTAGTGACCAGTCCAAACACCATGAAACCACCTAAATCAAGCCATGGACCAAAGGTCCCCCAAATTAAGGGATCTTATTTCCAAAAATGCACATGCTTAAGATATCTTTGCCAAATCCAAGCACATTTGCATTAAATTGCTGTGATGGATTCCTCTGGGTTCCCTGAGCTCCTAGCCACCTCCCCCTGGCCGGCCGGCCAGCCTAGTGGCCGGAAAAGCCCAAAATCGAGAGCCACCCCCATGGCACCTCACCCAAATCAAACCTAGAGGCCAGCTCATCCAAATCAAACTATGGAGCTCCTCTGCCCTCCACCTAAGCACCACAATGCACCCAAACTTATGCCCTGAGAGCCACCCCATGGCCATTTTTATAAAAACTCACCTCCCACGGCCATGGGAGGTGTGCTGAAATTTTCTTAGAGAGGCCTCTCCAAACTTCACACAGAGCTTCCCTAAGATCTCCTCAGTGCATCCCAACCATTTTCCCTCATCCATTCCCATTGTCGGAGCTCAATTTTGAGCTTGAAATCTGGCCGGAAACCAGGACAGAGCCCAATACACCTCCACACTCCACCAAACCCCAATTGCTTGTGCTCACACCTTCACAAGAGTGAAAGAAGCCAGAGCCCCATCAAATCCCCCATCCACAGTGCCTCTACTATAGCTCTAGACCAACACCTGAAAACAAGCTTGGTCGAATTCATACCTAGGCTTTACACCAAGGACAGGGACTCAATTCCTAGCCTCCTTGGACCCCAACGAACGTGCCAAGCACCTCTGATCGAAGCTTCCCTTCTCAGAGCAAAGGTATAAAACTCGTCCTCCTCCCGAGCTTGTTTTGATCCAATTAATACCTAGGCCTTACACCAAGACCAGGGACTTAATCCCTAACCTCCTTGGACCCCAACGAACATGTCGACACCTCTGATCGAAGCTTCCCTTCTCAGAGCAAAGGTATAAAACTCCTCCTCTTCCCGAGCTTGTTTTGATCCTCCATTTATTTAAACTTGATTTCATGATACCTTAGCCGTATGGATGTGTTTGTCTCGGTTAGACGAGTCCATAGGATCAAACCCTGCGATTTG
Organism: Phalaenopsis hybrid cultivar; assembly: GCA_002079205.1. Classification (NCBI taxonomy): domain Eukaryota; kingdom Viridiplantae; phylum Streptophyta; class Magnoliopsida; order Asparagales; family Orchidaceae; genus Phalaenopsis; species Phalaenopsis hybrid cultivar. The sequence goes on along the minus strand of JXCR01138362.1, from coordinate 217,358 downwards.
GTTGAGTCTAGGCCGAGATCTTAAGGTTTTAGTCTGGACGGGCACGGGATCACTATCGGGGACGATGACGGGGAGCCTTTTGATCAAGCGTGTATCAAACGGACGGGGGAGATCGAGCCGGACAGCACTTTGTGACGTGAATAGCGGGCCGAGTCCCCAAGCTATGTGGACGGCAGCGTCCAACAAGAGCGCGCCACACATTCTTTCGGAGCCGTCGTAGGATGAGGTGGCACGCACGGTTTAAATAAAATAATAGGGGTATTTTCTTATTTATTTAATCCCCAAAACTTCAAAAATACATAACTTTGTGTAGAAAAATAATAAAAATAAAATAAAAATACCCACTTGCTCAGTGAACAGAGGAAAATAATGTGGAATAGTTTTTAAGCCCATTTGATGCATAAAATATTTTTAATTAATTAAATACTATCTGAAATCATTTGATTCTCCATTCATATTGACACATCACCTTAGCTTGAAATTTTGACATATTGTAGCCTCTGAAAGGGGGAACTTTCTATGATTTTTCCAAAGTCAGAGGAGGTCCCTAGATAGAAAGCCACATTTTTCATCATCTTCCATATTATTTCCTTAAAATAATCATGAAAATTAGCATATTGTTCATTAAATCCCAAGAAAATTTTGGAAAGTTTACCATGACCAGAGAAACCTTTGAAAATAATTTCATGACTCAAGCAATTCAAAATATCCTTAAATTTTCCAAATACTAAATCACTAAGATAATTGATTTTGAAAAATACAAACATTTAAATGACTTGATTTTTGATCTCTGAATTTTGGAAAATATAAACATTTAAATGACTTGATTTTTGATCTCCACTATAATTTATGATCCAGAGGAGAAATTTAAACATTTAAATGACTTGATTTTTTATCTCCACTGTGATTTATGATCTAGAGAACTTGAAAATAATTAATTTTGGAAAATATAAACATTTAAATGACTTGATTTTTAATCTCCACTGTGGTTTATGATCTAGAGAACTCATCCATAAAAGTTTCAAAATATTTTGAGTTCATTTAATAACTTAAATTGATTTTTAAAGATAAATTCCACTCAAGTTTCAAAATATTTTGAGTTCATTTAATAACTTAAATTGATTTTTAAAGATAAATACCACCCTTGGCACTTAAATGATTTTTAAAAATCAAAATATAACTCAAAAAAATTTGGAAACTTAGTTTTTTGAGTTCTCTGTGATCAGGGGTATTTTCTAAAAATAAAATTATATTTAAAGTAAAAACTTGATTTTCAGCCTATTTTAAATATTTAAAATAGTTAGAAATTCATAAAAATCTCAAAGATAATAAAACTCAAGGAAATGTTCGAAATTGTTTCTTAATCACATAGGAACAATCAGAATATTTTTCCTGATTTTATAAGTGAATTTTAAAGCTTAAAAATAATTTTTAAAGGCTAAAAAATGAGTTTACACTAAAATAATTTCAATAAATCAAAGAAAAATCAGAAAAATATGATTTCAAAGCATTAAAATTATTTTTAAAAGGCTAAAAATGAGTTTTCACTAAAATAATTCCAATAAATCAAGGAAAAATAATACAAAAAAAATTTATTCCTCTAAGTTCTCTGACCTTAGAGAGATTTTTCAAAAATACAAAACTTAATTTTCACCACCTAAAATATTTTATTTTTATTAAATAGTCCAGAAATTAAAATAATTCTAATAAATCACAAAGAATTCAAAATAATAAGAAATCTTATCCAAAGGCTTCTCTAGTCTAGGTCTACCTTCAATAAAAATTTCAAGAGATTATAATTTATCTTGGTCAAGTTAAGAATTTTCCTTGAAAAATCCTATTTTTGCATTAAAATAATTATATAAACTAAATTAAATTTTAAAAAAAATCACATTTTCTCCTCTGATGTCTTAATTGACCCATGAATGAGGTATGATAAAAATTTCAGAGTCATTTGAATTGAATTTGACAAATTATGAAGTGTTAGAGCCTTAGGGGCAAATGTGTAATTTTGAAAACCTTTCCTTAATTAACATTTAGGCTTAATTCAAAGGAGGGAAAATGGGTAACCTTTGATCTTAATTAATTTATGCTTGAAACATAAGGGGTTAATTGGTAGAAGCCAATCTCACTTTCTTAATTAAGATTATTACATTTCTAAAATTTGAAAGTTTATTAAAATTAAATGATCTTGGACTTAGAGGGATAACTTTTGAAGTCAATGATTAATCAATTTAATACCCCTATCTTGATTTTGAAGTAAAATTCAAACCATGAATCATGACCACTTAAAAACTTAACCCTCTAATTAAGACACTCACCTGGGTCTTAAGGGCTTAGTGGTGGCGTATGCTAAATCAAAATTGACTAAAAAAAGAATTAGAAAAATAAAAAAATCAAACATCCTTGAAACATCATTAAGCCCAATTAGGACTAAAATTTGGCTAAGTGTTCAAATTACAGTAACTTGCCCCTTTAAGGGTCTTCACCCACATAATTTTCAAATTAAATGATAAATGATAATTACCCCTTTCTTAGGGATATTTGAGACATCGATGTTCACTGAGCATTAAGGATATTTACAGGATGGACCATTAAGAAAAATGATAAGTTTAAATGGACTCGAGGCTTTCCACTAGTTGGTGAGGGAGAGGCATGGACCTGTCTCCCCCTCTTAACTTGTTGGATACCTCAGAGGCCTATTAAACTTAATATTCTTTGCTTAAAGGAATCATCCTTAAACTTTTAAGGACTTAACAAAATACAACATAGAGTTAGGAAAACCCCCCAGAACTTTACTTTTTCTGCTCTTCATAAATGCCCTCACATGCATTTTAAGTTTCAGGTGGTGGAACGAGAAGACTCGCCAGGTACGCTTTCACATTTTATAGTACCGTCTTTCTTCTGTCTTTTCCTTACATGTTTTATGCTTGCATTTACCTACATGCATGAAAACAACATAAACTTGCATGTTAACCATAATCATAACCATACCCAAAACCAGAACTAAAATCAACCAAGATAAAATGCACCGCCACAACATTCAAAATATAAAACAACTCAAAATTTAATCACAAACATCATACAAAACCAAAACTTCAACTAAACTAAGATGCCTCTATCGGATGATCGGGAATTCCTCTGAGGAGGTAACCTACGGTTGCTAACAAGGCTTCCTACGGTTTAAATGAATTTATGGAACTCATTAAATTGGGTTTAATAAGTTCATTTGGACTAAGTGAATCCAATAGAAAGTAGTGATGCCGGAACGAGGGAACCGTAGGATACTAACCGGTGTCGCTCTAATCAACATTAATATGCCCTCATAAAATTTAAAGAACTTCAACCATAGGGCCACCTGATTCGATATTATAACTTGACACACTAGATAAATTAAACTTGTCGCGGCAATGTGCTTGGAGCTAGCATGGTGGGCAGCACGACCATCTTCAACAGCAAAAGCTGTCTTCCCCAGTTAAACCAATCTTCCTTCCTTAGACTTAAACAACAAAGCCATAGGACTTCGAGGTTGCTTGCTTATCCAACGTAAATCCTCACCTTATCCTTAGGCCTTTGCATAGCCCTGCTATACAATATAAGCCCTAACTCGTCTTAGGATTCTGAGGTTGTCGTTTGTCTCGACCTAAATCCTCACATCTTCCAGGCTATTTGTGTGATCATTTTACACAAATGTAAGCCCTAACAAACAAAATTGGCAGGATGAAACACCTAAATTTTTCTCCTCAAAATCGAAGCCAAACACTAGGATAGCTTGGGAAGTCACTAAGGTTCTCCTCTGGAGCATGATATCCTCTAGTTCCTCCTTCCTTTGGATTCTAATAAAATGTTCCAAATTTGAACCAATCCCCTTTCACACCTCTATGTCCGATTTCGTTGAAGAGTCCTACCCTTTGAAATTCCTTGAAGATAATATTTCTTGATTTTTATCGAGAGTCTTCTTAAGTGACTTTGGTCATTTAAGATGTAATTAACTATAAGGGCTTGCCCTTATAGGAAGCATGTCCGAACCCAGCTTAATATAAACCCTATTTAATCGTTTATATTAAATAGGGGAACTTGTCGGCAAATACAAAGCTTTCGCAGGCCAAACGGACTTCATACTTTCCTTAGTTTATTTTGATCAAGCCTCATCTTTAAGATTGTGTTTATCCTTCGGGATAGATACATGATTTGAGGTACAGTGCTCTTTCATTTTAAACTACAAAAATTTATCCTTTGGGATAGATACAGGATTTGAGGTACAGTGCTCTTTCATTTTAAACTATGAAAAATTAGTTTATTTGAATGAGCCTCATCCTCAATTCTTGTGTTTATCCTTCGGGATAGATACAGAGTACAAAGCTCTTTCATTTTAAACTATGAAAAATATGGGGTCAATTTGATTTCATACTTCAACGTCCTTCTTTAAACTATGAAAAATATGGGGTCAGTTTGATTTCATACTTCAATGTCCTTCCAAAGCGGGCAAAGGGATTTCGATTCCGACAGCTTCTTACGGGCAACCCCACAAACCAACCCGAAATGACGCCGACACAATAATAATCAAACAATACTTATTTGAAACTCTTTCTAAAAACAAATCCCTTGAAGCCTCTCTTACGAAATGTAGGAAGAAGAAATCTCTCACTTCTCTTCCTCTTCAACATTTCTTAAAGAATGATTCACACTTAAAATCACCACACCAACCCTAAACTATATATAAAATAACTCACTAATGCTGTGGAATGATAAGTAGTGAGCAAAAGGGGCGATGGATGGCAAATAGGGGGGAATGAAGATGAAGGAGGATGAAGGAAGGCCTCTTTTCTGATCAATTTTTTTCTTTAAATAGAGCCTAGGGTCAGTTCTCCAATAGGTGCATCCAAAAACTCTTCAAAAAGTATCCAAATTCATCAAATCTTCTAGAAACAGAGCCTGCACTGACACTGACACCGTCGACGCCAGTGGCCTTTTAATTAAATATGTGCTCTCTGTCAAACAACACCGTCGGTGCTGAACAATTTTTTAATTTCTCCACTTTGACTCCAAATTTCATCATTTTTTCTTCTTTTTTGCACTAAGTCCTAAAACTCAATAACCTGTAATAAAACATAAAAAATACATTCCATTAAAGTGTAATATCACAAAAAATAAGTATAAAATATGAGTCTAAAATGCATATATTTTTGGTGAATTAATATACCACATCAACTGGTGTATATTTCACTACAGGTAGTTCTTCATCTAGGTAGGCGTAGTCCATTCATGTTGAGATCATCACTGACAGTCATGATCAACATGATTCCATCTTCTACAACTCTATTCCTAGCTTTCATTGCATCTGATTGTTTTGCAATAATTTGTAGCCCTACTGGAAGATGGCCTTGTCCTCAAGGCAAAACTGTATATAATTGGATCTGAATTTTTCATCAGTAATCGAATTAGTTTTATATGTAGGCAACCATTCCTGCTAAATGGGGTGTTGTAGTTGGTCATGATCATCTATGAACACATGTTAGAATTTGAGTATGCGTATTGGCTGAAGCACTGAACAGTCAATCTAAGACTCTAAAGGCAGTGAGGTGTGAATGAGAATTCAATTTATAAGAATCTGAGTAAAGAGATGTTGAATCATGGTGAATTCAAGAATAGGATGGTTAGTCAATGTTGTAAGCAACATGTCTAATCCACTCAAGCACTGGGAAGGGGCCCAAAGTAACAATAGTTTAAATTAGAATGTTGTTCTTTTCTTAGAGAATTTTTTTCATGTGATTGTAGTTTGACGAGCACCAAGTATCCTACATTGAATTCAACATCACAGTAATTCTTGTTAACTTGATGTTTCATATGTTGTTGTGCTCAAGCTACATTGGTATAAAGATTTCATGAAACCAAATGATATTTCGATAACCATTTATAAACTTCGAGTGGCTTAGTAGTTTGTCTCAAATAAAGATTTACTAGTGGTTTGATTGGCCAAAAAGAACTTGATAAGGGATCATGTTGATTAAGAAGTGGAATAAAGTATTGAAATAGTATTCAACCCATGGAATAAACCTTGGCAACTTTTTCGGGTTGTCCATGTCATAAAAATATAATATTGTTAGAGAGTTCTTTTGTAGCTTTTTTTTTATCAATAGTTATGGATGGTGGGTTGTGTTGTGCTTTCATTTAATACTCATTTTTTTTAAGATGTTTTTTCTAGAAGTAGCTCATTAAAATATTGTACATGTCCGATACAATCATCTTTGGAATGCCAAGATGATGAAAAAATTTAGAAATGTATATAACAACATCAAAAGCAACTAGCTGGCTAATGAATTAAATTGTGCTAAATGACTATAAGATGAGCATGTTTACTTTATGATCAATCATTATCTTGATTGTAGAATTACATTGTGCTAAATGAATTAAAACAATGAAATACTTAATTATATCTTCACATGCCCTGTTTAGTATTAGAAGGGATTGAAGGGGCCCAACAGGTGCAAGGAGCTAATATTTGGTGGCCTAACAAATTAGACGGCTCTGAACAAATTCATAAAACATATTACTTCATTCTTAGCAAAAAAAAAAAGAGTTTTAAGATGATATAGAGTTCTCCAAATCTCCTCACGCCCCTGAATAACTCCAGTATCATGTGATTTCAATAAAATTTCTTAGTTGTGAAGTGGAAGCTAATATTATTTTGACGTAATTTTTTATCATTCTAACTTGTATAATATATTCACGAATGTTCTCCAGCTACTCTTTTAATTAACTTTTGAGCTGGATAGGTTCAAGAAGGTGACGAGTTTCTTCAAGAATACAAGGCCAATGTGATGTAGGACTCTCCTTATGTAGTCACTTCAAGCATTTGGGACTAGGCATAAGGCATTGTATTAAATTTGCTTGACTTATTCAATCAAAAAAACTTAACCCATTAATTTGATAAGAAAATGTTGTTGATTTGGAGTTTGATTAGTTCATATAATAAATTTGGAACCCAATAATTACTGATGTTACATAAAGTTAGTCCATATAATTCTCAGCATAAGTTGAAACTTTTTATATGAGGTGGTTTGGCTTTTTGCTAGAGAAAGTGATGGCTTTGTTTACCAGACAAAGGATCGCCCTATGATAATGTCATAAGAGACCATATCAACTATAAAAGATTTGCAGAGGGATTGACTAAAAAAATGGAAAAATTAGCCAATTTATGTTTCAAAATATTGAATACTTGTTGCACTTCTTCTTTCCATTTCAAGGCATCTTGTTGTACCAAGTTAGTGAGAGGGTTGGTTGAAAAGGCTAAAGTTTTTATAATGCCAAAATTTTTTATAATGGCCTAAGACTCCTCGAAACATTTAGATAGTGCACAGTTGAGGGCATTACAGGATGGCATGAATCTTTTCTTGATTTGGATGTACCCCGTCAATGGACACTAAGTGCCATGAATAATCAACTTGTGGTTCTACCTTTGAGCACTTGGAAAACTAGAGATGGAATTTGTTAGCACAAAGGATTTTGAATTTTTCTCGCAGAAGCTTGATGTGCATTTAGTTTGAAGTGCTATAAACAACAATGTTGTCAAAAATTACTATAAGAAAATCTGCATAAAAATTGTTTAATGATTTTATTCATATGGTTTGGAAAGTGGTGGGAGTATTTATCAGGCAAAAGGCGTTATGGTGAATTTTTAGTGACCCTCATGAGCCTGAATGTGGTCATATGAATATCTTCCTTCGCCATACAGCTTGATGGTAACCTGACCATATATCAAGTTTAGAGTAGACTATAGCACAATGTTTTTCATCCAACATTTCGTCAATTGTTTAGATGAGTAATTAGTTTGGTATTGTGACATGATTAAGAAATCTATAATCGACACACTCTTCATGCCCCGTCCTTATTAATTAAGAGAATTGGTGATGAGAATGCAAAAGTATTGGGCTGTATAATGCCAAATTATAGCATTTTGTAGACTAGTTTCTCAGTAGTTACTTGTTAAAAGTGAGGGTATAATTAAGGTCGGATGCTTACTCATTTATTCCTCAAAATCAGATAAATTTGATGGTCTTTTTGGCATCGTGGGTGTGGTAATTTAGGTTCCTCGAACAAGTCGACATACTATTAGAGTAAATGTTGGAATATAGAAGGGATAAGTTTCAGCATACGAAATTTATAAGGCTTTATCTGTTTGGTTGATGTCAACTAGGGGGAATGTAAATGGAATTCCATGTCACACAAAAGTCATAATTAGGTGGTTGTAATTGGTTACAGTGTTACCTAGCTGTTGAAGCCATTGAACGCCAAGAACAAGGTTAGCTTGTTGTATTGGTAAAAAATTCCAAATTAAATTTTTGATCATGCGAAATGAGAGTTGCTTGAGAGCACTTGTAAGTGCAGTACAAGTGCTCAACATTTCTAATTAGAACATAAAATGGTGATGTCAATTCAAGTGGAAGCTATGAAAACCGAACAAAACATTAATGGAAAATAATTAGTTGGCCCACTATCAAAAAGGACTTATACACCATAATTTTTAAGTAAATTATTAATTTCAAATCTATGGGGATGCAATTGCCCATCTAAGGAATCCATGCTGATTTTAGGTTAGCTAGTAAGAGATTGTGCATCATTTTGTTCCTCCACTTGATAGCCTAAATCAAATAAAGTATTGTATATTTGGTTAGCATATTTATTGTCAACAAAAATAGCAAAGAGTTTGACTTTGCATACATGATTTTGGCTAAGAGATTCATTATGATAATGGCAAAGTACCTTGTTTTTGTTAGTCATGATTTCAACTTGAGTGAGACATTTGATTGGAAATATTGATTTGGTCGATTGCGGTTTTAGGTCTTTGGGAAGCAGTGATAGTAAATTGATGGTTTGGTTGAGTGGTGCCAGAGCTATGGTTGGGTTACTTTAGGAGGACATTTGATTTCAAACATTTGAAGGCTTATTTTTAATAGGCTTTGATAATTAAATAGCATGATTTAAAGAATTTGAATGATGAATCCACAATTATATGTCAATAGCTTGTTTTATGTATGATTGAAGGCTTCTTCAATCCAATCATATGATTCGATAAATTTTCAAATTATAATTATTATTAAGCAACGGTTGAAGTCTTATTAGGTTTTGCAAGCTCACCGCAAAAGTCATAGTATTTTGATCCTCTAAAATAATTTCATAGAGCTACAAAAAAATTCATCCAATTTGTTAGGCACTTAAACTTGTAAACCATAAATGTCACTCCTCATTAGGTCCATCCATATGAAAAAGTAGTTAAAGTTAGTTTATCAGCATTCAATAATGGGTGAAATCCATAGTATTGGTCAATCTTATGAATTAAAATAATTGGATATCCCTCGATTAGCTGATAATTATGATTTACATAGACTTGAAAGGAGTATTACCCATAATATCATTCATGTTGGAGGTGGGGGCTGCAAGTTGAGGCACTGTGGTAAGGTTAAATAGACTTTCAAATATCAAAGAATAATCATAATCTCAAATAGATTGAATTTAGTATTAAGTGCTTGTTTAACGGGATTGGTGAAGATAGCATCTCAGTTGTTTTTGTTAACTATGGAAAACGGAGCTAACTCATCGAGAGCACATGTTAGTCCCCTTTGAGAGAATAACCTTCTTTAAGTTAATTTGAAATGGAGTTTGTTAGATGGATAAATGAAGCAGTAGATGAAAAGGTCCTGAGATAAGAGGAGAAGAAGAGAAAGATGCATAAAGGAAGAAGTTGCAGGCAGAGAAAAATGGAAGAAACAAAATGGCTTCTCCAAACCTTTGAAAAAACTATGTATCTTGACAAATACTATCTATACCCACCTCTCACTCACTCCTCCACCTCCATATTTCAAGCAACTTAAGCAGCCCAAGTAAATAAGATTTGAAGACCTATCAAATTAGTTACATAATAGCTTTTTATGTGTGTGGGCCAGCTTTATCACCAAATTTTTCTCTCATTTCTTCCCCTTCAGGCACGTGATAATACTTCATTTAGGTAAGCGTAGTCCACCATTCCATCATCGTGGTGTGCTTACAATAAACTAAATTACATTATATGCTATCTAATTCTTAACTCTAATTGCATTTGGTCATTTTGCAATAGAGTTCTAGACCTTCTTTACAAGGTTGATTGTCTCCATTTACATGTATCAGACATTAGATGCAAAAATTTATCATCCCATTTTAAAGTTCTAACATTTTTATCTACAAATGTTAATTATCTTCAAATTTTGATGTTATCCATGTTGGACATTAGAATTGATGTAGCACAGTTCCTTTGGCATATTTACGTGGAGATGACAATGAAGAGCATACCCAAGAAATATTAAAAGCTTTTTTGACACCTTAATTTATCTATTTTGAGTAGTTTTTATGACTTTTTTCCGCTCAAATTGCTCTTATATAAAACTACTATCGCTTGTTTGGGGACAATGTTTGTGAATAATTGTTTTATTGAAACTGGCATTTTGCTAATTATATGTTAATTAAGTACTTTAGATATTTTGGATTCGTAATAGTTAATTTGAAAGTTAATTTGAACACAGAATAGAATAAAAAATTTGAATGTTATTAATAAAATGTTTTGAAAAAAATTCTTTATCAGCATAGAATAAAAAATTATATATATACAT